>JANLJB010028224.1:0-10278 GCA_026212285.1 Bursera cuneata
GTTTTTATTTACTTTTATTTTATTTATTACCATAGTCACCCCAGGGTTCCTGTGTTAGGGATTCCGGGTCGTGACACTACACAAAATATCTCTCAATCAAATACGAATTTAGTTACACATGATTAAAGCAAACAAAACAAAAGTAAAGAAGAAACCTATCAAGAATTCCATTAAAGCTTCTGGGAAGATGATCTCCAATCTTGGTTCTGCTATCTAAAGTTGCTCTGAATCCTCCTTGACGGTCCCTTTTCAAATCTTTCTAAAGCCTCTTTTATATGAAACCCTTGGTTAAGTTAAAAAGTGAGGACAAACTTGTCCTTTTCCTCTAAAAGATCCAAGTCGGCTAAGTGAAATAGGGGCAGCGGTGCGGCGCCCAATGTCCACCGCCATGGCGGTGAGCTCTCTGGAAGTCACCCTAAAATTGAAGTCGCAAAAGTTCTACAACGCTTCTCAAATCCTCCTCGGAGGTCAATTCTGGTTCCAGCGCCGCAACGGTCACTCTTGAGCGTAGCAGTGCTCAGCTGCTGACTTCAACTTCTCTGCTTGTCTACTTTTTCTTTGTTTTCGACTTAAATTATGCTTTCTCTGGAGAATTCCTTCTTTTCTATAATATTAATATAAATCCCATTAGAAAGCTTCAAGAACGCATCAATTGTCAATGATAAAGGTATTAAATAACATGATAAAATTAACCTATCAATTGATATGTAACAAATTTTATTAAGAGATCTAGAGAGAGATGATTTTGATGAACATACTTATACTGATAGAGTTGTATTGTTCATCTAAGATAAAAAGATATGAAGAACTCTTTAGAGAAAAAGAGATATTTTCAGAGATCTTTAATATTAAATGGGTATGGAGAGTAAGATTTTATTTAGGAAAATAAAATTTTACTTTTAATAAGGATATATTTGGTATTAGGATGGATATATAATGTTGGAATATTTTAAATGGCTTTGTAACATTTATTTCCACTACAAGAAACAAGTTTTTTTATAGCGGGCCACAACCGTCGCAAAAAAAAAAACATTTACTTTGGGATAACAACAGTTTAAAGCCGACAGGAAAATGCTTGCCACAAAAAGTTTACAGCGGACCTAAATTGCCGCAAAACGTTACATACGACAATCTTTTGTCCACCGCAAAAAGATTATATACGGCGGTACAATAACCACCGTAAAAATATTACATACGACAACCTTCTGACCGTCGCAAAAAGTTACAGAAATTGCTGCAATAGGTTATATACGATTGTTTTATACCCGCCGTAAAAAGATTAAATAATATTAAAAATTAAATTAAAATATGAAATAGAATCGTTTTACGACGGTCTCATGCCCACCGTAAAAAGTATTTTCAAAGTAAATTTTTTATTTTATAATTTTTCACCTATTTACATATAGCATTTTTTGATATCTACCTGTAATTGCATTCAATAATTTCATTCATTCCATCTAATACTGCAGAAAATTTTATTCAATAATTTCATTCATTGCATAGTAAAATCGTTTGCTTTCATAAAACAATAAAGACTATGTAATACAATATCCTCAATCTCAAAAACAAATTTGAGTACAATAATCTATTACATATTATTAACTTCAAGCATATTAATATAAAACATATATTATTGTAGCTGTTTCAACCTCGATGGATCCATATTTTGGTCTTAAACATATTGTTTGACAAACCTACATTATTAAATAGATAACAAGTTATCTTCAACAATTATAGAATGAATCAACAATATAGAAATGTAATATTGTTTCAGATGATGGACATCTTGATTCATTAAATTCACTCGAGTTAACTCCATACCCTGCTAAGATTATAAGAATTTATGCAGATGAATTAAACCTATATTTTTCTAGAAACAATCTTGTAATACTCTCAGCTCATAGTGAAATAAGTATCACCAGTAACAAGATGTAGGATCACTCTTTGTGGATTTTGTAATATTACTATCATCATTTACCTATCATATTAATATCAAATATGACCCGTTAGCCTGATAAGATAACTAAAGATACTAAAACGTTAACAACTATATGCAAAAGTGCTGGGTCTTCTAATCATACCTACTTTGGATGATTGTTTCATCCATCTCTATCAGTAAAAAAATCTTGATATCTACTTAAAGCGTTCGGAACCTACATAGGAAAAAAAATTTGTAATATAGGTTGTATTAAAAGATAAATAAATTGAAACTATATTATTAAAAACATATGAATACATACGTGATGTTCTGTTGATTGTACTGTCCCATTTACAAATGACGGGAAGTTTTGTTGTAGAAAAGAAAACATACTTTCAAACCGATTCCGTAACTCCATATGATCTTCTTGCAAGTTGGCATACTGTTCTCGCAATCCTTGGTTCTCCCTCCTCATACTATCTAACTCTTCCTTCACCTTGATGTATGATTAAGTGATATTGTCTCAGGATATGTTTGGATCTTTGATAAGACCTTGGATCATTTCTTTGAGCTATGGCCCCATTGTTGTCACCATACAAATCAATGGGCTCTGCTTCAGAAAGAACTATGTCAAGTCCTCTAAGGATCTTGCGTATCCAAACAGTCTCCTTCACTACTACAACAGATGCCATATACTCAACTTTTGTTTTTAAGTCAGCTATAGTGTCTTGCTTGAAACTATTCTAGCTTACTGTACAACTGTTCAAATAGAATGCATATTTTGACTGAGAACGATGATTGTCTCTGTCATATTGAAAACTTGCATCCGTGAAATCGTTCATGACTAGTTTTCTATTTCTATAAGTTAAGAATGCATCCTTAATTCTTCTAAGATACTTTAGGATGTTCTTTACAGCAATCCAGTGCGCTACTCCTGGATTAGCTTGATGTTTGCTACACATGCTCAAAGCATAAGTAACATCATGCCGCTTACAAGATTGAACCAATAGCGGAAACATAAGGAATCTGGTTAATCCTTTCTTTCTCTTCTTTCGTTTAAGGAGATAATTCCTTAGAAAGAGAGATGTCATGCGACATTTAGAAAAAGTCCTTTAATGGACCTTTCCATGCTAAATCTTTTCAGTACTTTGTCTCTGTACATGATTTGGAAAAACCATAATTAGATCCATCCCAAAAGATCTTTATTCCCAGAATATAGGCTGTTTCTCCCAAATATTTCATAGAGAATTTCACTGAGAGCCATTTCTTGATAGATTGCAACATAGGAATCTTATTCCCTAGAAGCAATATGTCGTCGACATTTAACACTATGAAACTCAGTGCACTCCCACTAACCTTTTTGCACACACAGGACTCATTTTTGTTTTGAATGAAGTCAAACTCCTTTATCAAAACATTGATTCTAAGATCTGGAAGCTTGCTTCAATCTATTTATGGATCTTTGAAACTTGCAAACCTTGTTCGTATGTTCCAAAATGATAAAGCAGTCAAGTTATTTCATAAAGACATCCTCCACCAGGTTCCTATTAAAGAATGCGATTTTTACATCTATCTGCCATATCTCGTAAACAAGATATGCAGCAAATGCAAGCATAATCCGAATGGATTTAATCATAGTAACTGAAAAAAATATTTCATCAAAGTCAATTCCTTGTCTTTGACGATACCCTTTTTGCAATAATCCTAACTTTGTACTTTCATACGTTGCCTTCTATGTCCGTCTTCAACTTGAAGACCATTATCACCAAATAGGCTTTATGCCTTATAGTGCTTCAACCAGTATCCTAACTCGGTTGGTTTACATAGATTCCATTTCAGATCTCATGGGTCCCAACCATTTTCTAGAATCAATATCTAATATTGTTTCTTTATACGTAATCGGTTNCTTCCATTTCAGATCTCATGGGTCCCAACCATTTTCTAGAATCAATATCTAATATTGTTTCTTTATACGTAATCGGTTCATCATCCTCAATAAGATTGATATCTACATAAGGAGAAAAGAGATAATCATGTCTCTCAGGTTCACTACGAATCATGCTCGATCTACATTGTCTTTGTGTAATAGGTTATGGATTGTCATATCATCGTGTGACTACACGGGTTCCAAAGTAGAAGCATCATCAATGGTCTTGCTCCGATTATAATCGAGCTCAACTTCTCTCTCACTTGTCATCACAATTTAAATTTCTTCTCTAAGAAGACTGTATGAAGAGCAACAAATACTTTGTTCTCTTATGGGTGAAAAAGTAATACCTTTAATTTCCTTTGGGTATCTTAGGAATAAACACTTTATTGATTTAGGTTGAAGCTTTAAGCTATCCAATTGCTTAATTTAAGCTTGACAACTCGAAATCTTAAGGAATGAGAAACCTAGTTTCTTTTCTGTACTTATTTCATATGCTCTTTGTCCAACAGACTTTAACGGAATCGTGGTCAAAACAAATATTGCACTTTCTATGGCATATCTTTAAAGGAATATTGGGAGTTTGGTACGACTCTTCATGGATCAAACCATATCAACTATTATCCGATTTCTTCGTTCAAACACACCATTCAACAGAGGTGTTCTGGGAAGAGTCCATTGTGAAAGTATACTACTATCTTTCAAGTAGTCTAGAAACTCAATGATTAAGTATTCATCTCTACAGTCCAACCGGAGCATTTTCATACTTTTGCCAATTTGTTTTTCTACTTTATGTCTAAACTATTTGACCTTGTCAAGAGCCTCAGACTTATGTCTCATTAGAAACACGTAACCATAATAGGATTTACCATCTGTAAAGGTTATGAAGTATTCATATCCACCATGTGGGTATATGGACATGGGCACACAGTCGTCACTGTGTACTGAGTCTAAAACATCAGTGGCACTTTTTCCTTTTCCCGTAAACAGTGATTTGGGTATCTTGCCTAGTAAACATGACTCATAAACGTCATATGAATTTAAATCAAATCCGTCCAAGTACCTATTCTTCAAAAGAATAGATATGCGGGTCTTATTCATGTGACCAAGATGACAATGTCATAAATAAGTTTCATTCTTGCACTTATTTTTAAGTTGTTTGTTTGTTATATTACAAATAAGATAATAAGTATTTAGAACATTTAAACCATTATATATTTTTGTTGTATAATATAATCCATCATTTTCGAATACATAACACCCAGCGTTCATAAATACAAAAATAAAATCATATATTGCAAACAGAAATAACATTTCTAGTCAAACTAGTTATATAGTAGTATTACGCTAGTTCTAATACAAACCTAATGAGCAGAGATAATACAAAATGTCTATAGCTAAAACGAGTACCCGTGGACCTGTTTTTACTTGTAGGTCGATCTCTCCCGAGGTAATCCTCTTATACATTTAGAGGCCCTGCACATCAGTACAAATATTAGTACCATATCTAGTATCAAATATCTAATATAAATTACTAGAAGATATCAGGTTGTTCTCTATAACAAACATACCTGAAGCCGATGCCCTACGCCGCTTCTTATTCTTCAGATCCTCCTTATACCTTTTACAGTCACATATCCAACGTCCAATCTTGCCACAGTACAAGTAGGCATCCTGAGAATGATTAGCCACCCTAGGTGTAGGCATAGCTCCTTGAGCTTTCTAGATACCTCTAGAAGGGCAAACAAGGAATTTATTCTTACCTTTCCCTTTCTGAGAGGATTTTCTTAAATGCACCTTACGCTTCCTCCTTTTATTAATCTTTGATTCAGCCTCTTTTAGCATTTCAATTAACCTTGCAAGAGTTCTTTCTTGGTTTAGCATGTTGTATTTCACTATGAAACTACTTTAGCTATCAGAAAGTGATTATAGAACTAGATTAATATATAGTTCAACATCTTGAGATATGTTCAAAGCATATAGCCTGTCTATATCAGCTATCATGTCTGACACATGCTTCTCAACAGATGTGCTTTCTTGCATTCGGCTTTGGAAAAGCCTTTTCGAGATATCATACAGTTCAGCTTGACTACTAGACGCATGCAAATCCCATAACCTTGCCATTATTTATAAGCCGAATAGCCTATGTTTTCTAGACGAAAGGTAGGATTCATGCTTGCCAGCATGATAAATTGAGCCTATATGCTATCGTCATGGTGTATCCTCCAAGATTCCCATACATCGATATCATCCCGGGAGGGTTCTGGTAGGACAGGATTATCTAGCACATATAGTTGCTTTTCCTGACCTAGGACAATCCTCAGGTTCATGTCCCAATCCGAAAAATTCATGCCATTAAAGATGTTTTCGCCCTCAATGAATGAACGAATAGATATGTTCCCAACTATATCTAACCAGTCTAACTAGGTTTTACCATAAAACCATAAAACATATTAATAATATAAATAAGCATATAATACATAAAATAACATCAAAATAAAATTATAAATTTCAATGTTATCTCCCACTTTTTTTCTCAAGTATTCAACCCTCTGTAGAGTACTCGGGAAACTTAGTTTTCTAGTGGGTTAAGACTCCATTAAACAAAGTACAACCTTGACTTTGGCACAACAAATTGTACAAAGTTTAATTAGGTAAGTGTCCCAGACCAATTACATCCAATGTAACTATTAACAAATTGGGTCGGCACCATAGACTGTGAAATCCAATGTAACTCCCAATATTTCCTCTAAATCTATTTAGGCCTTGGCTTTGGCACAACAAGCCTAATGATTTAGTCAAACAAAACCCATTGACTAGGATAAGCTTTGTGGTCCACATTATAGAATCGAAGTGACCTTGACTTTGTCCAATAAATGACAACAATCTTAGACATGCGACGTGTAACAAAGCTTCTATGATTTATTCTGCTCACAAACAACAGTAATCTTGACTTTGGCCAACAAATTATAATCGATCTTGGACTCGATATAGAACACTCAATAGAAGAAAATTACGCTTGATATTAATTGAGGGAGTTTGATAAGAAATTAGACTACTAAATCCAATTTATTATCTTTGTTAAGGTCTCATCATATATACCCTTAAACATGCATACTACCATAACATGCATTTTAAGGCGTAAAAGTAAAGCAGTTCGGTAATGGTAAACGGATACTTGTAAATTGTTCCTAGAATATTCTATCCTAGCTTACATAATACTTTTCAAGAAACCTCGTTTTACATACGAGGAAAATAAGGTAAGAAAATAATTACATTGAAATAGAGATAAGGCAGGACGTGCAAGTCCTATTATCAAATGTAAATAAAATGTAAACTAGTATTCATTTTTCGATTACCTTACAATTTAATCCAATTGAAACACAATGAGCATATGTTCACGCAAGCATGTTATCAATCAAAATCCAATTTGATTAATCTTTGTTAATGACCATCTAAGGTTCATACTAATCACATTTGGATGTGATATTAAAAACATTTTGTGTTAGTTAATCCAATTAACTTTTTAACTTACACGTTATGTCGTTAAGTTACACAAATTCAATCCAATCGAATTTTGTACTCAATACATATTGCATTAAACCTACATCCACCAATTATTTAGACAAAATCAAATGAAATTAAATGAAATCAAATTCAATTTTGATTTTTATGAAATCGGTGAAGGCCCACAGTGGCCCAAATTCATTTCAAAATTTGAATTCATCAAATTACATAATTTTGGACGCATTTACTATTTCAAATAGTCAAGCCCATGAAACTTTTTAAACTTTTATGAATAGTTTTCAAAATTAAACTATTTGGGCTTTATTACTATTCAAGCCCTATAAGAAATTTATTAAAGTATTCAAGCCCATATTATTATAGATTTAAAACTTTTTGGGCTTTTAAATATTGAAAATAAATTTGGGCTTTAGTAAAAATATAGGACCATAAACTAATTTAATTTTTCATAAACAATTTATATAAAAACCTTTCGGGCATGGATTTCTAAAATTGACCCATTTGAATTTTGAAATCAAATTAAAGTCTAATAATAATCTAGATGGGCTCTCCAATTCCAAATTAACCTATTATCATTCTTAATATCCAATTATGCCATAAGGTCCGTTACATACCCAATGTACAATGGTCTAGGCCCAATGGACTTGCATATCACATATTAGACCCATTAGTTTACCTAAGCCCAATTGGATCCAATCCAATTAGCTTTAGGCCAAGCTTGGTCCAATTAGTGTTAATTAAGCCTATTAGTAAATTACTTAGTTAATTAGAATGCTAAATGACAATTAAGCTTAATCTAGTGTAATTAAACATGTTAATTATTTTATAAATTTCAAATTTAATAATTAACACATTAAACATGTAATTAAGCATGATACACATGAATCAAACTCATACATCATGCTACATACATTCGATCATGGTATATACATGGGCACATACATGCATACTCATCCAATTAGTCATGTATATCATGTCAACTCATCATCCATGTATCATTCCATCCATCACACATGCTGGCATACATTCGAACATGGCATAACATACATACATACGTGTATTTGACATCCAATTCATCGTGCACATCATGTCATCATGTCATCCACCATCCAAATACACATATACATGCACATACATACACATATATGCACATTCAGGTATGACATGCTCCATGTGAATTTCATGCATTTTCATCCAATCAAACACATATTCAACATCAACACATCATCAATTTATCATTCCAACCATTAGAACACAAAATCCCCAAATATTACATGTGAAATCTCTAACAAATGCTCACTAATTTCACCTAATTTAGGCATGCTCTGATACCATTATTGGATTCCCATTAAAGGATCATACAATTATGTGAAATAAAAACTAGAATAAGGAAGAAATACTCACAATCTCCTTAGCTAAAAAGGTTGAATTTTGTGATCAATTTTGCCACCAAAATCCTACACATATGTAACACAAAGTGATTAGAAAACAATCTTCCAATGGTGTGTACTTCTAACACCTTAAAATTGACATAATCTTGCTAGAGAAAATGAAGAAAATTAGAGAAATTTTCTCCAAGGGAGAGAGAGCAATTCGGCAATGTTGGCTTGCTTTGGAGAGATGATGTTGTTTCATTCACTTATCACATGAACCATGCATACATAAAGCCAATGTATAAGTGTCCAACACCATAAGCACTCTTGCATTTAATTGAATCATTTTCAACCAAGTTAAATCATTAATTTCAAATTAATATTAACCAAGTAAAATCAATCAATCACATACATGCTTATCCACCAAGATATTTTGACAAATGTCAACTAAATCCAATTAGTTTCATTCTTCTCTCCATAGTCCATGGGCTTATTTGGGCTTGGGTTTAAATGTAACATTTCAAACCTTTATTTAATGGACCCAATCCATTTTACATGCCAAAGCCCAAAACCAATTAGTGATCCAACCCACTAAATTGGTCCATACAACGTTTAAGTCCGTGTGTGAATAGTGTAGTAAAAAATTGCTATTCATGGATCACTATTCACCCTAGGTGAAAAATGTTCTCATAACTCCCATATCAATCTGTCATCGGTGTATCTTCGAAGTACGACTCATTAGGCTTTTAGATATATTGACTGTAAATCATTACGCATAGACCATCCGTATTTCAGAACATAAAGTTACGAGCCCATGAGTTACAAGACGTGGTTGGCTTCTAGCAAAGCATTAAGCCCCGTAATTCTCCGAAAGTGTTCGTAAACCCGCGTAACCTTTATCAGGCGTACTCTATGTAATTCAATCTTATGTCAAATGTCATGTACGTGGTCTAGGGATGGAATGTGTCTTCCTTAATAACGACACATAATTTAGAACCTCGTTTTACGTGCGATTCTTATTTATGAGTTGTAATTGAAGACAATCCTCATCACACTTTTGGATGCTTACCAGCCTATGATTTATCGTCGTTGAATCCAGTGTGACATCATTTTCATATATCCAAAGTGACATGTCTCATCTTGACATTACATCCACTCCTAAATAGCTCTCGGCGTACCCAATGACGAGCATTTCTCTAAATGAGATAAAGCTATTCATGCAAGCATCAAAGTGAGCCAATCTCTAAATGAGATAGCCGTGTAAGTCTTAGGTCTAAGGACTATTTACACCTACCCTGAGCAAACCTCCCATTGACACTTAGGTAATATACCAATGGGATTCCTTATCAGGCCGTGTCCAGTGAATCTGTTACTGTCTCCAAATAGCTAATAGTGTTTCCCTATACACTTACATAAGTATTCAATACTTAGATGTGTGAGAATCATATTGTTATACTTCTATATGTTGGACTATTATGCCCTAGAGCATCAGATTATGTAAACAAATATTGTATTTGTACATTGTGATTTATGTA
>JANLJB010028225.1:0-10279 GCA_026212285.1 Bursera cuneata
CATGGTTTTACATTGTTTTTAAAACTCATTCACAAGTTCACACCTAGAACTCCTATATAAGGAATTCCGGGTCGTGACACTTTAACTAACCACCTTTCATATAAGTTTAATCTAACAATTATTAGAGACATGACAAATAAAACTTTACATGTTAATTACACTTAATTATTTTATAATTTTTAGAAATTATCTATTTTTCATCTTAAAAAAAAATAGTCTATTTCCCTAAAATTATGTGAATAATTTTATAAAAGGCAATTATATTCAAAAAATCATGTTCTGAAAACCGCCAAAAGAGAATTCCGTTGCCGGGAATCGAACCCGGGTCTTTCGGGTGAGAGCCGAATATCCTAACCGACTAGACTACAACGGATGCCTGGCGTTGGTCTCTGATATTATCTAAATAATTGACAACTATACAAAAGCTGACAACCACACAAAAGGATCCTCCTCTTTGATTCAAGGCTCATGCAAATTTGAGTGTGACAGGCCCAATAAGACCTAAGCCAAGCCAATCCTGGCGAAAAGATAAGGTATTGATCTTCCAACATTCCAGTTTCTGTATGCCCTGCTTTAGCAGGAAGTATTGACCAAATAAGTCACAAAACGATGTCGAAGCATGCCCTACTAGAAGGCAAACAGTACGCAAATTGGACATATGATGTTAGACAATAAATATGAGAAAGAAAGCAGTTCTTAGATATGATGTCGAATCACATGTGGTTAAGCATCGCAATTTGTCCCATTACTATTGTAAACAACCAAAACGTGAGCTACCCCTAGGGTGGCAAAGCGTGCCAGAAATAAGGATCATCTACGGTGCCGGAGTCCATGAAACCATTTATTAAGTTAGGTCAAACAGCAACAGGGCTGTTATCTGTCTGTAATGTCCTTTAAATTTTATGGTTGGTGTCCTAGAATCAATCATCAATTTGCAACCACAGGAAAGAAAGTGTTGGTTCATTGCATTCCCCTCTAATTATGAGAAACTCCCTGTACAGAAGGTTTGGTTATTAAGTTGTTACATATTAAACAAAAAGTTGTAAGGGAGTGTTTTTGGTTGTAGATATAATTTCTTTAACTCTGATTGCAGAGCTAAAATCACGAACTATCAATACAAATGCATCATGTCATTTATCTGAGAGTAGGATTATCGAGTTGTCTTATGTTGAATAGTTGTAAATTATATCTTCCCGTAAGAGAATTGGTCTTATAATTTAATAGATTAGTTTTTTAGGTTAGATATCTCATTCCTCTGCATTGATAACCCCGTCTTTGTTCTTGTGAGCTCTACCAGTGACATAATTAATCATTCTCGGGCCTACTTGGAGACATGTACTGTCACTCAGCGTTAACATGTGAGGCTGTACCTTTTTGATTGGCAGGAATCAGGATTAGAGGATCAAATGATGAATGGAGGAGTACGCAAGTGGTTTGGAATTGATTGGATCATGAAAATTGATCAAACAAAGGTTAAAAGTTTTCATTTGCTTCATCAATTATGAGTCATTTTGAGATTTTACATATTGTGAGATGAACTTATATGGGACAACAAGTTCTTGTCCAATGCCAAACACGTACATCGACCGATTCACAGGCCTCTTCCCTCTTGGTTTCATATTCCGAGACGAGAGACCATTTTTCCTAGTTTGTAATGCTGATAAATATTGAACTATGTACAAATTGAGCTTCTTTGTGTGCTAACTTGGAGAGGGATTAGCAACAAAATAAGCAAGTACACCAACAAATGGTGCATTAATGTATGTAGTTGGCTCAGACTTCCTGAAGTCCACCCGATCATCAGCATAAACGTCGTCTTCTCCAGGTCCTCCAACTACAGCTCCAACCAATACATTAGGATTAGGATTTGTTGAGTTGAAGTAAATGGAACCTTCCTTGCAGGCAATAAATTGAGGATGATCCTTAATTGATGGTAACGACGAGCCGCGATGGTGAATACGTTGTGGAAAATTGTTACCATAACCAACCATATATGACAACCCCATCGGGTTATCTCCTAGTATGTAATCAACCTGTTTCTTGGCCTGTTGGCAAAGCGAAGCTGGAGTAACATATAAATTACCACAATTAACAGACTGTGATGTTCTAGCTAGGTAATTTGCATACACCAGAAGCAAAAATGAGATTGTTGTGGCATGTTGCATGTTGCTGCCTCCAGGCTTGTAAATGAGGCCACCGGGGGTGTAATCTATGTGGGATGATGATGACTCTGGGATTAATGTACACATGAAGCTATCAGCAGATGCTTTGTATGATTGCAGTGAGTACATGTTTCCTTCCAGGACTTCCTGAAAGAACCAAAAACATGCGCAGAAACTTTATATTATTGTATCAAAATTGAACCATTTTTATTAATCTACTTCCAGTGGTTCCAAAAAGTAACCTGACCTTGGAGACCAGAACATTAATTCCAGCATGCTTATTGTCCCACCCAAACTCATTTATATTCTCATCAGCACCAAGTGTTTTGCCGTTCATTTCGATGTAATTAAGATAAGAGTCATCTTGAGTGGCCCTCCTTAGCCAGGCAGCTCCCCATAGCAACTCATCCTGTATAAACAAACAATCAGATTAGACTTGTATTAAATGACAAATTTAATAAATCAACAACTTTAGGAGTCAGGACCACTTGCATATGAAGAATCTTCCACTCAAAACTAAGATTTTATTGGACGGATGCATGGATGATTTGATTTAATAATTTTCTTACTTGATATCCATCAAAATCACAGTAAAATGGGCAGGCACCATCTTTAATATTTGCATTATCACTGTATGCTCCCCTGTAGCTGTCTGCAAATTGGAAGATGCTAACTGCATTTCTTAACAGTGTTTCTGAATATCCGGGATCTGCTGACCGGAATGCCATGGATGAAGCAGCTAGAGCTGCAGCAGTCTCACCAGCAACATCAGAAGCTGCGTTCGGTGCATCAACTGCATAGACTGTCCTAGCAGTGTCCATATCCTCAGGTCTCTCCCAACAATTGTGATCTATTTTTGGATCGCCAACCTAAACATAGCGAAAAACTAGTTAAAAACTAATTTAAAAAAAAAAATTACCAAGCAATCTGTTATCCTAGCATTGACAATACTGACAACATTGTAGTTGAAGTATTAAAATCAGAAAACATAAAGTAAAGCATGATAAAGAAAAAAATGTAGACCCATGAAATTCATGCATTATAAAAGAGAAAAGTGTGACRGTCACAGATATAAGGTACAAAAAGATGTAAAATGGTCCCAAGTCCCAACCTCCAATGGTCACGGCCTCGTTTGTTAAATCTCGACTTGAAATTTTTATCTTATCAAGCAGCTAAATTAATCATATTCAAACAATCATGCAAAAATGCTTATCATCCTGTTAGGTTTGCTTTTAATTAACACATTAAAAATGCTTTTAAATAGGCAAAACAAAATGTTTTTCTCATCTAATTCACTTAAAATGCTATTGGCTGAAATAACAAAGCAGCACTTAACGAGTAATTCTTGAAGTGATATTTTAACTATTAGCGTATATATTTTAAATACTACATACGTATTGATAAGTGCTTTCCACAATTATCTGCTTTTACAAGAATTGCAAGGAACACCAATGAGTAAATAAAAACTAAATCATACCAAAGCACTACTAACTAGTAACTACAAGCTAAATCAACAATATAATATACTTTCAAGTAGCCAAAAGCCAATGAATTAAAAAAGAAAGATCAGACAACAGTCCAAGAAAATTCAATAACTGGGATAGTGTTGAGTCAAGCCAGACCACAACTGAGTATTTGTTTACTCAAAGATCTTCTGATTTGATCTTAAAATAGTTATAGGCTAGAAATCCAAGATCCAACTAGAATCAGAAGCTGAAACAAGTAAAGTGGTAAAGCACAGACACCCAGGTGAGCAAAATTTTAGTATTTTGAGGAGAGTGGGGGAGGGGGGCAAAATGGTCAATAAAGTACAACACCTGGAGAGTGTTAAGTGACCAAAGTCTATGTTAAGCTACTAACTCAAGGATTAGTTCAACTACGGCAAGCAATTTTCCCAAACTACCCCACCAAATGATAAAAATTGTAAACCATAACAATATTATTTTTAATTTCTTTCTGGTGTCACTGACACTGTGACACTTACCTGCACAAAAATCCGGTTAGGCTGAGAAACAGTCTTGAGGAGGTAATCAGCGGCCCAACGGATTGCAACCAAAGTATTCCTGAGCTCATTTGGTGGCATTGAGTCTCCAAATTCAATCACGCTCCATGACAGAAGTGTTGTTGTGAAAGCCATGGGGAAACCAAACTTGACATTATCACCGGCATCGTAGTACCCGCCAACCAAGTCCGCGTTGTACATCCAGCCATCACTCAAGCCAGAATTTGCACGCCAAGCGATGCGTTGGTCTTGCGGCAAGAAGCCTGACCTCTGGCCTTCAAAGAAGAGAATTGACTTGGATAATGCGTCTTGGTAGTCGTGGCTGCTTGAATGGCAAAAGGGTATGTAAACAAAAACGGCAATAGCAAGCAGAGAAGAGGCAGAGAGTTTCATGGCTCCGGTTTTGGTGGGTGAGTGATGCTAGCTAGCTAGCTAGCAAGGAGGTGTTAGAGTCTGTTAGTTTAGTTGGTTGTGTTTGGTATGTGAACTTATTATGGCTTCTGAGTTGGTGAATTGTGTTATACCGTATCATATTTGTGTATATATTTTTATACAGAAATGGATTCAGACCTCACGGGAGGGAAAAGGGAGGTAGTAGGAGTATGGGGTGCTTAGAAGCGCCGACAACTGACAACGTGTGTCAGTTAACTCACATGCAGTCCGCGAATGCGAGTGCGCACAAGACTTAGCCAAAACCGAGGGAGGGCGCGAACCAGGCTTCTTTTGGTGGGTCCAAAATCCAAATGTAAGAGTGAAGCGTAAAGATACTGCGCACAGTCTCTGCTTTGAGTTTGAGATAGCATATTACTGATGTTCGTGTACCCTAAGCTTGCTGCCGTTGCTGTTGGTAGTTTAGAATTACTCTCCATTCGATTGCATTGACAAGTCCTCCACCCAAGAGAAATGTATTACAATGTTGATGTAATTTCTTGAATTCAGATATAACAGTAAACAAAGAGTGATGGGAACTTTTGTCTTTCTACATATGTGTCAAAAGATTGCACAAGAATGATGAACGAAAACGGATAAGAACACTGAATTCATAGTTCTTTTTTTTCTTTTAAATAATTGTTTTGTTATGAGTTCACATGCCTTGATGGACCTAAAATATTCAATAAAGGGAGTCATTGCATACAAGAATGATAGACAATTAGAAACATAAAACAAGAAAAAACATATTCGGAGCAATATATACATTTTTTTATGATTAAATTTTGTTGGGTTAGACCAATTGGGGTGGAGGCTCCTTGTCCCTAACACGATTCCTCCCTCCACTATTCACATGTGATATGGGATCAGAATTATTATTGTGTTGAAATTGTGCTATAATCCTATCAATTAAATTAACAAAATAAATAAATAAATAATAGATTAAGTACTTATCAACAATGGAGATGGCAAATCAGCTCTCTAGGGAAGCGTGGAGGTGGGGAGGTGCTCACGGGCATAGAAAAATGCTTGGTTTTGTATTTGTGTAAGGTGATTGGGAGGTGGATGGATTCCTAAAGGCAAAGATGATAAAGAGACATCCCAATATTCTTATCTTCTTGTCGAAGGTAGAAACTTTCAAAAGAGTAAGGGGCGGCCAAGTGATTCTTCTCATATTTTAGTCAAATGAAAAATAGAGACTAATGGATGTTGTTACTTTGGATTATCATCAATTATTGAAGAGTGACTAGACAATGTTAATAAGGATGTATTTGATGGCTTTCGAAATAATCGAATAAAAGTTGTTGAATTCTTTAAACTCGTTTCCTTCTAACATTAAGATAAAACACAAAGATCGTAAATTGAAATTAACCCATTTGAGATGACCATAGAGCAATAATTTATATATTTAATATATTATAAAATTTCTATGTACGGTAAGAATCTAATATATACCAAAATGGTGCCAAGAAACATAATCTATTTTTACGGCCAAACTATAAATTCAACAATTAGGCCATTCTTGAAATTTTGGGAATTGAAAATGGTAGACAACGATGTGTGTGGGCCTAATAAAGCAAAGCTCATGTCATGCTATCACATTAAGAAAAACATAAAATTAGTTGGAATCGAAGAACTTATGGTGGGCATTTGATATCAGAGAGATAAGTCCTTGTCCGCACTCACTCACCCATCCTTAAATGTCATAAGCAGTAGCAATACTCTTACAAAAAGAATGCAACCCCGCATGCAACTATTTAGATTTTTCCACACTTTGTTCAATGCTTTTTGAATATTATTAGAAACCAAATAAATCAGACAAATTGTTGAATT
This sequence comes from Bursera cuneata, assembly GCA_026212285.1. Lineage (NCBI taxonomy): Eukaryota > Viridiplantae > Streptophyta > Magnoliopsida > Sapindales > Burseraceae > Bursera > Bursera cuneata. Next base: position 6,427 of record JANLJB010028225.1, read on the forward strand.
ATCATCCATACTTTACTTGATAATTTAGCAACTCGATAATTTACTTAGATTATAAAAAATATGAGGGACTTTTTTTTGTATTTTTCTTTATTTTTTTTAACATGAAAACCCATTAAAAGATATAAGGTGAACGCCGCCCCACGTGGTATAATCGGACATGCTTTAATTTATTTGGATATTGTGACATATTAAAGTAACTTATCTCTGTTGCCTTTTGCTTTTGCAAATTGCTACCGTATGTAGGCATAGTAGCAGGCTCGTTATACATACTTTTCGTTTATCAGATAACTGTATTGGTTGATAGTTGGGCGGGTGGTACCTCCTTGATGATGATGATGATAATTTTCGAGGTGGAAGCAGGTAAAATATTTATTACAAACTTTTTATGTTTCAGATTCAGACTCTCCTTTTTGGTGGGAGTGGGTATGACTTTGCCACAGTTTCAAGTAACTATCAATAAGCTTCCCGGGATTCCAACACTTTCTCCGTTTTCTTTTTCTTCTTCTCCTCATTCATCTTTTTCTATTGTGCCCCTCCATGAGCATGGAGGGAAGGATGGAGGTCTGATGAAATTATCCTATTTTGCTAGTACATTTTGGGGTATTAACAAAAACAGCCAAATGCGAGGTATTATGAAGAATAGTCTAAGTTCATAACTCTATCATCCATCTAACCAACCTAAGCCCATAAACCCAAAATGCCCATGTCTCTTTCATAAACCTTCTCTTCCATTCTCTTGAATTAAATCATACCTATCTCTCTTCTCTCTCTCATCGTGTTTCTTTGTCAACTTGCCCTTCACAAGTGTAATAGGCATGTTTGATGCACTAGCTCAATAGAAGTCTTTAGTCGGGGTCTTCAAATAGAAACTAACCCGGGGCAACTCCATATTTTCAAGTAAATCTATAAACAAACAATCAATTGTTAATTAATACTATCAAGAAAGAACAAATGAAAAGCAGTAACGTTTTGCAAAAACACCCCACCCAAACTTCTGGTATCTGGACCTAGAGCTAGCCACGATTTAACCTTATTATGAAACCCAGACCGTGGCTAGCCTGCAATCCAGACATTATTCTGGATTTTAGACGGTTAGGACCATGACGGTCTTCTAACAAAGTTTTTGTAGGTCTAAGTCTAAGTTAGAAATGTCCCAGCCTCCCAGGGGCATTGGAAGACCTTCACGGTCCTCACAGTCCAAAATCTAGAATAATGTATGAGCCAAGGGCTAGCCATAGGGATTTTGGACAGACTGTGAAGGTCTTACAAAGCCCGTGGGACACTTTTAACACAGACCGTGTAGGTCTAAGTCTATGTTATAAGTGTCCCACGGTCTTTGTAAGACCATCTAAGTCTAGGTTTGTTAAACCTATATAAGATCGTGAGACACTTCTAACATAAACCTAAACTTACACAGTCTTTGAAAGACCTTGTAGGTCTAACTTAAGACTGTGGGACACGGACACTCCCCATTCTTTGTCTTTTTTACCAACACCCCCACAACATTCAATTCAACTCCAACAACACTCATTGAATACTCTCATTTCTCACTAATTTTTAATTGCCTACAAACTACTCATTAAAATACTACAAACTACTCTTTGTTCCTTCTTTTCTCACTAATTATTAATTGCCTACACTTTCTCAAAAAACAAACAGAAAAAAAAAATATATAAAAAGATAAATTGCATACTTAATATAGTATGTATGAAGACCAAAAATAAAAAACATCTATCATGATGACATTTGGAAGAGAAATATAACGTGCTTAAATAAAAATAGTCAAAATAAGATAACACGGAAAATGCTTACAACTATGTTGAAATACAAACCTTTATTCTATCACTTGCCTACTTATTAAGGCTTTTCTCCTCCTTGGTTCTTGCCTATAAAAAATTCAAACCATAGCCACACATAAGCAAACAATTTGATAATCCTAACCAAAATTATTAATTAATAATTACTAAATAGAACTTCAACCAAGAATATTGGTGACATTCACACACATAAATACTATCTCATAGCCTGAAAAGCTTCAAATAGTAATGCGTAAGAGTCTACATGTAAGTTACATTACTTAGAGTTCAAATCTTAATCAGTATCGTCAAGTGCTTAAAGCTCAAATCTTCATCGAAACTAATCAATACTAAGAAAGGGGAAGAACAATTAACATGGTATAATGGTAACTTGGTATAATGGTAATGGAAAGAAACATAAGAATGATAATATCACACGTTTATCTCAGTCCATGAAGTGAAAGAAAGAGAATATACCATGTCCCACATCTTTTTCAACATAGAAAGTTAAATGTATACTGCATAAGCAAATGCAGGTGAATGAGCTTAAAGATACCCAAACCATCATCGATAACAGTCACATTAAACCTCACGATCTTAGCCATCAAAGAGCTAAACAAAAACTTAAAATATATCCGATGTAAACACCTAACAATCAATCAACACTGGCAAATACCATAAGACCGTGGGGAAGCACGTAACCCATGGTCTGAGTAAGACCGCCACGGTCTAAGTAAGATCGTGTTTTACATGATTTGCCAAAACCTTAGGGTCTTAGCCATCAACCATCCAAATAACAACTTCAAGATCTCCGATAAAAAAAAAAAAAGACAAACCAACAAACAACCAATCAACCCTTAAAACCATGGGTCATGTTCTTGGCCAAGACCGTGGTCCAACGTCTCAGCCTCTACACTTCGTCTTCTCTGGAAAATCCAACTTTTTTCGACAACATTTCTCTCCAATCAACCCTAATCATCTCCATTTGCACCGAATAAGGTCAAAGAACCAAGTCCCAAATACCAAATCAAACCCTAATCCCAAATCAAATCAATCAAACCAAATCAAAGAACGTAACTTTTTGCCTAAATTGGTATTCCTCAGTCCAGTAGTCTTCCCGATTTGGTATTCTTCCTTATTGCATTTTCCTTCCTAGCCAAATGTCATTTTTCCTTCACGATTCTAATGATGAGAAAAGAAGAGAGATGGGTGTTGAGTTTAGAAGAGACAGAAAAAAAGACTTGGGTGTAGAGGGAGAAGAGAAGAACCAAATGCTTTGGGTGTGGAGGGAGGCGAGTTCTAATTGTCGTTTTATTTTTTTAAGATTGAGGGTATTCTGGTCAAACTAAGTGAGGTTGGTTAGAGGAATAATAGAATTCTGAAACTTTACTATTTTTTATTTCAATCCTCCTAAGTTGGTTATTGACTATTAGTCATTTCAGTTCCCTAACTTGGTTATTTTTCATAATTTCCCTTACTTTTTTGGCATTCACTTGGTAAAAGGAGGATGGAGGCTGTTAAGCAACTAGGTGCTGTGCATTTAGCTCCGCCCAACAAGGAAATCAGCACATGACCTACCATACGATCAGTTCGGATTACTAGTAAGTATGACCACTTGAAAATCAATATGGGCCTATTTGACCCTTATTACAAATCATAATGGACCCATAAAAAAAAACTAGACCTCGACGTCGGCCTCCGCCTTGGGCTTTTTACTTAAGGCCCTTAATACGCCTTCGTTTTAGTTGCCATAACCTGACCATACTTTGCAAACACCAAGTCACCAATCGATTAGCGAATAGCGGCTACTCATCCTCTCCTTTCGCTTTACCGAAATCAAAATCGAAGCCCTCAACTCTCACAATTCGGTCCGCACGATAGGTTTCAGTTTTCAGCTCATCTTTCTGCGCAGGTCAGACTCACCGTGTTAATCGCATCAGGTTCGTCAATTTCAATCCGATTTAAACATTTCGTATTTCTATCTTATGCTTTGTTAGGGTTACGGCTTGAATAGCTATCCTATAAATTTTCCAATAATTTTACGGTTTTACACTTCG
>JANLJB010028226.1:0-10282 GCA_026212285.1 Bursera cuneata
AATGCTTTTTCTTTTAATCTTTTATTATGTGTATATGACCATGAACATGCCATGTTTAACCAAAACAAAACCAACAGAATTAAGTCCTATCCTACCAAAATGCAAATACATAGAGGCCCATTTCACACATCTCCCAATTCAAACTGTTAAAGGTAAAGAATGGCTAGGTTAATTAATCAGACATTCGAAATGTGAGTCATTTTCGAAGGCAAAGATTCCTGCAAATCGTGGCCTTTGAGGTCTCTTCGTCGACCAAGGGGTCAACGTTATATCAGTGTAAATCGACCCTAATAGACGTTTCTGACTTGAAACCTACCGAGATGAGATATTCGGGACTTTCAGAATATTCACACTTTTCAGCAAAAAACTACATAAAAGGCTAACCTTACTAACTAATCACACTATAAAAGGGTTGTTTTCTCTCCAAATCAAGTATTTTTATATGTCCATGTGAATGCCATCTTGGTAGAAAATTTTCTAAGTGCAAAGCAACTTCTTAGGAACAAACAGAAAAAGCTCTCCCAAGCTATACACATCTCCATTTATACCTCTTACAACCATTTCCTTTTTCCTTTTTCCCATTTATCACTACATCTAGTTGCCAGTTTACTCCTCCCATCACTACTCACTGTTAATAGCTCACCTTCCCCAGTGAAATCACTCCAAATACTTAGTTAATAATATAGTTTTCAAATACTTTTACTTATTTCTCACCATAGAAATCGATCCCTTTACTAATTTGATTGTCGGAGGGTTATTGCCGATGAGAAACCCAACACCCCTGATTTTTGTGTCTCACTGCAACTCAATTGTGGTAACTGCTTTCGACAAAACTTAGCTAGAGGAGAGAGAATGTTTTCCTCTAATTTTCTTTCCCAAAACTAGTTGGCGTGTCAAAAGAGATTCCATTGTAGTAGCTTGTCATGATAAAGATAGTCCAACTATAGTAGGTCCAAGTGTCATATGATATTAGGCCATCCTGTCAGAAGCCACCTATGCCACCAAGTCAACTCCTAAAAGTTGCTACACACCCTATCACGCCATCTGAGGGTTTCACCTACTTTATCCGAAGTTGTCAAAACTCAACTCTAAATGGAATAAAGCTACCCCTAACTAGCTCGACTCGCCAATTTGACCTACCAATACCAGACACAAGCTCACCCTTCCTTACTCTGATGATCTTACCCTCTCCATTCTGGTCTATCGATCCCTTCTAATTGTGCTCTTCGTAAAGCATTGTACCAACTTTTCAGAAACATACTCAAGGGTAGTATAGTCATTTCTTTCAATCATCATACACCTATCCTTTATTTAATTGGTGTAATTTTCTTGTGTTAACAAGTAGGTTTTAGGAAACAGGATTTGGTGGTTGTGGAAATTACAACTAAGAGTGTTAAGGTTTATTGGGTTTTTACAGTAATTGTATTGTGCATTGACATGGGCATCATGATGGGTGGCAATTAACTTTAGGTGTGTTGTAGTGGTGGTTGGAGATGGCAGTGGGTGGTGGTGAAGGAGGCTTAGGTTTTCTTGTGGTTGTTCTTTTTTATGATTAGAGTGTGTAGATAGTTAACCGAGGATCTTTTTTAGACTAGCAATGCCATCCATTGCTCATCGTCGATAATCACCGATTGGCTGTGATTTAACCTTTTTTTTTTTTTTTTTTATTATTAGTTTTTAATTTAGGAGTGTGATATAAATTTTTTTCTTTAAAAAAAGATATAACATTAAATTACTATTGTAAATTCCTTTTGAAAACTTGATGGAATGAAATATACTAGTTTACGATTCAATTAGGTTTCTTAGGAGGCTCGGGTCTGTGTGTTTTGTCAAACAATAAGGGGTTGCATGTAATTAGCCTATAAATAATTCTATATTTACAACTTATTTCTATAACCTCGATTGGCAAAATGAAATTTGATGGATAATTACCTTGTCATATAATTAACTTCTCTCATTTACCTTTTATTTTAAAAAAATTTGTCTACTCAAATTGTAATGAATTAGTTATAAAAATATCTTGTAAATATAGTATTACTTCTTCTTCTTTTTGGTAGATACCCCTCATTAATTGAAAAAAAAATCATATAAAAGGACCCAAACTAAGAGGATAATTTGAAAAATATAGTAGATGTTAAAAGAGTTAGACGTTATGATCATAATTGAACAACTTGATAGATTAAAAAGGTTTTTTCGTTTGCTATTGAATGCTAATGTCTGATAGGTATTGAGCACTAAAGAACAATAGATTGATACTTATCAATCTGTCAAAAATCAACATTTGGCAGCTAAAAAAAGTCAGTCTATTAGTTTGTTGGATGTGGTCATGACATCTAAATTTTTAACATCTAGTTCATTTTTTAAAGGTGTCCTCTAATTTGGGTCATCTCCGAATTAACCCATTAAAAAACGTGAAGTGAAAAGAATTGTCATATATGTATTGTTGATGTTGGAAAATTATACAAATTAAGTAATGAACACGTGTATATTGAGTTGGAGAAATTGATCATGCTACCCTTAGAAAGTTGGTATAGATGGGTAGATGAAATGCTTCTTGGTAGATGAGGTAGAAGGTAACTCAGTAGTCTGGTATGAGACAGATGAAGTTGTTGTCAGAGTGGGAATGGTGGAGCTCGATAGGCCGAGGAGATAGGCCACTCTAATTGGAGGTAACTTGTATTTCATATCGAGTGGAATGCGGACAGCTTCTGACAAGTTGGGTGAAAACCTGAGATAGTGTATGGGCGTAGGTAGCGTCTCTTAGGAGTTGACTTTGTGGAATAGGTAGCTTCTAACAAGGAAGTCTGATTGCATCTGACACCAAGGCCTATTGCAGTAGATTTTCCTTTGACATGCTAACTTGCTACAATAGGGTTGTCTCTAACACGCCAACCAGCTTTAGGAAGGAAAAATTGAAGGAACCCTTTCTCTTTCCCCTAGTTTGCCGATTTATGGGCAAACTCCACTGAAATCAACTACTAATGGGTATCAGGTTTCTCATTGGCGACAACCCTCTGATGTTCAAAGTTAATAAAGTGGTCAGTTTAAACAGTGAGAAACAAGAAAAAAGGCATGAGAGAAAACTTACTTAGCTTTATATGTACGGTGACAGAAAAAGGGGTGGTTTAGTGTTGACAACAAACTTGTAGAAGATGCTTCATGATAGTAATAACACCTGGAAGTACGAGATGATGATGCTGGGTAAGGACAATAGAGAACAAAAGAGATTATCCATGAATTGTTGATCCATTTCCCACTACCACTCATTTCAGCTCAAACAAGTTCCAATATGATTTGGTCCATACAAGACCACCATAAAGCCCATAAAGTCTAAGAGAAGCAGAATTCAAGCAAGAAAACAAGCCCAACCTAAATTGGAAATTAGCCCTTTTTGTTGCCCATGTGCATTTTAGCTTGTAAGGCCCAATTTGTTGTTTTTGAAGACCTATTTTGTTGTAATAGCATACATTGATTCTAAATTATGTAAAAAGCCCATGTTAGCCCATATTAGGATGCCATATAATTCAATAAGGCCCAAATTGGTTGAATTAGAAAGCCTCCCAAATGTAGGATAATTTAGGTATTTCATTATGATGTAATTTTTGTATTTTATTTGTAATCTTGTTTAAACATTTGTAAGGGTAGGCATATGTGTAATTCCGTCCCAAGGATTGCCTAAGTAGAAAAGGCATTATTTCTCGTGTATTAGTTAGCTTTGATGAATTTGAAAATACCCAAGTGTTGAAACACTTAAGAGATTTGTTCTCTTGCATTTTCCTTTATCTGATTTCTTTGCAAAGGAGATTAGTGGTGGAAAGTCTTCAAGTTGGTGGATAATCGATCCTTTATGCTTGAATTTTCCTTTTGGCAACTATCCTTGTAAGTGTATTATTCCATTTTTGTTGTTGATTGCTTGTTTATTTGTGACCGAATTGGATTAGTAAAGAAGTGAAGTGTTTGTGTGTTGAAACTTGTTATGTGTTGTTGTTAAAGATTGTATACGATTGTAGATTGTTTTGTGCCATTGGAAGTGTTGTGTTTAGTTGTTATTGTGCGTTGAAGATGCGTGAAACAAGGCCAAAATGAAGTGTATCATGGGCTGCCCGAAATTGTGTTGTTCATTAGGAGTTGACGTTCATGCTTATTTGTGTTGATATAAGGTGTTAGAATCATAAATAGGTGGTGTTGTTGTCTTACCCAAATTGGTTGATGCTTGAAGGGTTGAAATTTCATTCCAAGTTGAAGTTGTATAGTTATGAATTCATATCAACTGTTTAAGAAAGCTAGTAGAATAGAGCTTTTACAAATATTTCGCTAGTGGTATTCCTTGTATTTTGCATATTAATTGTCAATACATGATTTTGAGATATAGTTATCCCTTTATAGTCTTATATGTTGGTGAAACAAACCTTGTTTTTTAATTCTCGCCAAGTGGCATGAATGCTCAGTGGCACGAGGTAAACTAGATCTCAGTAGACCAATACCTTATCTCGGTTCTTTGTTGTTCAATCAACCGATACATAATCCTAGTCGCCTACTGCCTTTGGCAACCTGTCTTGGAAGCAGAGTGAATTAGGCTTCATCTGCCTACACTTTGGTAGGATGGCTCCCTGATATCGGTAGGAGGCTTCTCGCCCTGGAACTCGACATATGAAGATTTGTTGATATTGAGTACTCGGTTGAACTGAGATGGTGTTTTGCATATTTCATTTAGGTGTTGCAAATTGCTATCTACACGTATTATGAAATAAAGTGAAAGTAAGGTGAAGAAAACTGTCATGCCCCGTACCCCTTATACAGGAATCCCGAGAGTGCACTAATGAATAAATGTGATAAAATCAAATAAGAGTTTTAATGCAATTATTTGTATATGAAATGTATTACACATAAGATTAAAATATCTTTTACAGACCAATGATCACATGAATGTATGCAAGAGTACATATCTAAACTCCATAGAATTCCTCTAAGTGAGCTCCAGAATGTCTCTACCCGAAGGCTAACCTCTAGAACCTGTGGAAGGAAGAAAGGATAGGCAACACAGCCCAGTAGGATATCTCACAACATACTCAAATCTATAACATCTTAATCAATATACAATCAGATCACAATATGTATCCACGATCCTTTCCAATACTCCAATCTAGTGTTTCCCTTAGATCCCAGATCCGTCGGGCCAACCCAAGGTCTAACACCAAATCATCTCAGTACTGCTTTCCTTGGATCCCAGATCCGCTAGGCCAACCACTATAATTGTATTGGAAATGTTTTCCTTGGATCCCAGATCCGCTGGGCCAACCTGAGGCCTAGCACTGTAATTGTATTGGAAATGTTTTCCTTGGATCCCAAATCAGTCGGGTCAACCCAAGGCCTAACATAACCCATAAATAGCAGTCACTCACCTCATTACCTCTAACATGTTAGGTTTCATATCTATACATCTCATTATCATTTCTCTCAACAACTTCATCATCCCACATTTACGCCCATATATTCATTTCTAACTCCAAATAGCAAATGTACCCAATTTATGGTAAAACCACTAAAACGTACATTTATTAAGTTTACGCATCTAAAGTCCATACATAAGCATCCACAACCATGACCCGTGCCAAATCCTATGCCAAACCCACGAAACTCACGTGACCTAAAACACTTTGCACATAAAAGCTTCACATTTCTACCTTCCTAGTGCAAATATGCGATAAATCTCAACAAATCTCACAATACACTCACATACAGTTTTGATCTAACAACCCTCAAGTTGAAATAGGCTAAATTCAATCAAACCCTAACCCACATTCAAGCAAATACACCGATTAAAATGGAATAGAGATAAGTAGAAGAGGATTCTCTACCTCGGATTGTTGATAAGCAAAGCCCTTGGCCTTTCTCTCTCTTCCTTCTCTCTACTCTCTCTTTTCTCCCCTTTCTCTTTTCTCTTCTCTTTCCCGTGCTTTTTGTGTTAAAAGAAATGGGGAAGGGTTGGGGTTTATATAGTGGATGAAAAATGGGACACAAATCATATTTTTGAAATCTTTAAAATGTCTAAAATCCCGCTACGGTGCCGCAGCGCAACCTTTCTGTCCAACTACGTCGCGGCATATATTTATTCTTCTTAACAGCACAAACTTTCTGACTTGACAGCGCCGCGATGTAGTCCCCATTTACGCTGTAGTACGAAGTCTCTAACTTAGCTACGGCGCGGCGTAATTCCTATTTATGTCGTGGTGCGGACTTTCTGCCTTAATGGCACCGCGGCGTAATTCTCATTTACGTCGTGGTGCAGACTTTCTGACTTACAACGCTGCGGCGTAATTTCTTTCTACGGCACGGTGTATTTTGACTGACCTATATCCCTTCCCTTCTTATATGCCGCGACGTGAATTCATTTCATGCCATGGCGCGGTTCCTCTATCTCATATCCATATTATCCTAATTTTCATACATACACTCATATACGTAGACAGAGTCATCCATAAACATAGTACAACCATTAAACTTGAAACAATCATGTACCCATATATATACTTACTTTAATTACATTTTAATCCCTTTTTTGGAAAAATTTGTACATACACTCCTATACACATATATTCGCAGATAACAATATATACATATCATAAGTATTTGTGCAAAAAATTTCTGGGTACTATTTAAAAGAAAATTTTACTATTACAAATTTTCAGGATACCACAAAAACACAGAAAGGGAGAGATGGAAATGAAATGGTATAATGAGGTGGAAATTAAATGATATAGCAATGTGGTATTACTACAAACTCATGGAACACACTAGTATTTATAGGCCTTAGTAACTGCCGCAAGCCTCACAAATGAATTCTCATAAATCTTTAAAGTAGTGATTTTTAAATATTTTCACCAAAAAGAAGAGGAAGAAAACCGAATGAAAGGAGTCTTAGAAGTAGGGCTGTGTGTGGACCAAGTATGGTTGGGTTTGGCTACACCTAACCATTCCTAATCATGGATTTGGTATGATGATACCTTTAATTGATCATACCCAAAAATAGGTAAATAGTTGCTTACATTGGCCAATGATTGGATCCGTTTAGGTATGATTTGGTATTCTAGGTTTGACTATAGTTTGACTAACCAAAAATTTATAAAATAAAAATTATAAATTTGAATAAAAATATTATTAAATTAATTTACTATATGAACATCAAAATAAATATTGTTAGGATCAAGCTCTTACCATTAACCCCAAAACTTAAACAAGTAGCCAATGACACAACTTTATTTCTTAAGACACTTTCCAAGTATAGACCTCATCTTTGTCTGTGTTACAAGTGGGTCTTGTGGAGCTATATCATTTTGATGCCACGGGTCGGACAATCACATGCTTCATCTTGATTTCCCATTAAACCTAAGTGTAAATACCAGATCTTACCCAAACACCCTAGCTATGGAGTCTTGACTTTTACTAGAGAGAGGAAGAAAATACAGATACTCTTAGTTGAATACATTACTTGCAGCCAAGGTATTTCATATTCCATATAAATTTTAATGCTTTTAATTGTTTACAGATCAAGGTTTTATATGGCAGAAAACTAGGATTTTGTAAAAAGTATATTTTGACAGAAGATTTATTTCGAAATAAAATTTATTTTATTTTAACTTTTATTCTAAAGTTGTAAGATGTTAAAATAGATATGTTAAGCATGCTCATAAAATAGATTTTGCTGAAAAAAAGCTCAATGTTTTATTTTTAAATTTTCCTTGAAGGGACTCTAAGATCCTAGAATTATTAATTTTCAATATAATGTCACTTTTACGAAATATAATCAAACTATCCATAATTTTCAGAAATATATGAGATTCGACAAAGCTACACATTGGCATGTCTAATTTAAATGTTAATTTTTTTTAATGATTTTACGAATTAATCATTTTTGAAAACTGTCAAACATAATTTATATACATTAAAATGTAACTATTATTTTAAGTACCTCTACAATCCAAAATAAATGTTCTGAAAGTCTTCATGCTTTACGTTATATGCGTCTACAATGTCTTTGTGAAATAAAAAATTATTTGAATGAGTCGATAAATTTATTAAACAATCGAAGATGAGAGACCAACTATCAGCTTTCTTCTCTTAATACTCGCCCACTCCAGTGGTAGTAATACCAAGCAACACAACTTACAATATTCATCCTTCTTTCAATCTATTTCAACATAGTCTAACAGGCTCAAAATAGAGTCTTTTCCAATTGTTTTACCCTGATAATGTAACTCCCACTGACTTCATCGTTGGAGGGTTATCGCCAGTGAAACACTTGGCGACCCCTTGATTTTTTATTTTTTGTGTAGAGAGCTTCAACTTGTTTAACTTCACTACGAGAAACATTGCATGTAAAGGAAGTTGCAAAAACGTGAAACCGATAGACCATACAGCCGCTACTAGCACATTTGAAGAAGACAAAATCACACTTTGTTTGGGACCACTGACGGGATCAAGGAAAACCTGACTGTTAGAAACCTGATAATTCAGCAGTCATTTTCAAATTATTCTATCACAACACCCCTTTTAGCTAAATAAGATAGTCACAGTTATCCACAAAAGGTTTATTGATGTCAACTTAGCCCTCCCTTAAACTAATTCCTCCATGTGTTTGGTGTTGATTTTCAGCATCAACAATCCTAGAATGCAAATTGTGATTATCTTGCTTAGAGATAGTTGGCCACAAGGTAATGATCATCTATTTAAATGAAAGAATAATGGTGATGTAGATTGTTGGAATAAGGCAGGTTAAGAATTCAAGCAAAAGAGAACAGAGTTTTTTGACTGCCACTTTGATATTTTTATTGAATCATAAGTGCATAATTTATACAAGATATTGTAACAGAAATGACATAAAAAAAAGCTGTAAATCAAGCTACAGCTAACTCCTGCAGAATAGCAATAGAATTTTACTAGAATAAAAAATAAAATAGCCCTGAAATCTTGTAGACTTCAACTACAGTGGTTAACTGAGTAATCTTGTTGCAGCCTTTCTTTCAGCAGATACTAAGGCATAACATTCAACACTCCTCCTTGACTTAGGAGCTGCAAACTCCAAGCCTTTCATGTAGAAATTCAAATCTTATTTTGGAAAGAGCTTTAGTCAGAATATCTGCATTCTGATTTTCTGTATTGCAGTAGACTAGCTATATATCTCTTTTTTCTGTACTTCCCTTAGAAAATATAATTTAATCTTGAAATGCTTTGTTTTGCCATGAAAAACTAGATCATTTGCAATGGATATTGTAGCTTGATTGTCTACAAGAACCTGAGTACTTACTTCTTGCTTCATATCCAAATCTATCAGCAACTTTCTAAGCCATAAAGATTGATTTACAGTTGCAACAGCAGCAATGTACTCTGCCTCAGCTGTGGATTGAGCCACAACTTCTTGCTTTTTTGAACTCTATGAGAAAACACCAAAACCAAAGCTAAAACAATAACCTGAAGTACTTCTAAGATCTTCAACACAATCAGTCCAATCACTGTCAAAAAATCCATGAAAATTGAAAATTTGTACTTAACTAAACTTAATGCCATAATCCACAGTGCCTTTAACATATCTTATCACACGCTTTGCTGCTTGGAAATGAATTTCACTTGCACAATGCATGTATCTCAAAAGTAGACCTACAGCATACATTATATCCGGCCTTCTTGTAGTCAAATACATTAAGCATCCTATCGTTCTTCTATAAAGTCCTTCATCAACCTTTTCAGCACCATCCTCCTTACAGAATTTCTCTTTTTGATTCATAGGGTAGATGTAGGTTTACATTCCTCCATTATGAATTTTTACAGAATTTCTTTGGCATATTTTTTCTGGCAGACAAAAATTTCACAGTGTTTCTGGTCTACTTCCATTCCTAGGAAGTAAATCATCTCACCAAGGTCTATCATCTCAAAGACCTACTTCGTTTCAGTCTTGAATTGGTATACCTGTCTTGCATTGCTTCCTGTTACAAGTAGATCATCAACATATAAAGAAACAATTAATATCTTTTCTTCAGTCTTCTTAACGTAGAGTGTAAATTCAGTCAAGCTCTTGTGAAAGCCTAAGGTTAGCAAGTGAGTATCAATCCTGCTATACCAAGCTTTAGGGGCTTGTCTTAACCCATACAAGGCCTTCTTCAGGAGGTATACTTTTTCTTCTTTTCCTTTGATAGAAAAATCCTTCAAGTTGCTCGACAAAAATCTCTTCCTCTAGATAGCCATTCAGAAATGCTGACTTCACATCAAGTTGATAAATCCTCCATCC
>JANLJB010028227.1:0-10283 GCA_026212285.1 Bursera cuneata
TACGATTAAAATATCACATATTTATATAATGTTATTTTCTAATTAAAAAACCACCATCATTTTTTCCATCTTATTAATTATTCTATCTTCAAACTCATCTATTTCACTTAAAGTTAATAATAAATACTACTTAAAAATAACTTCTTTCGATTAGTTTTCAGTATGCAGCAACCCTTCTCATCCCTATGAACAATTCTAAGCAAATTCGTTGAAAGCTAGTAATTATATTTTTTGTTACCTATTATTTTATGAGAAATTCTAAATATTAAACTTATTTTTAATATAATTTTAAAAGATTTACAAAAAACCTTTGTTGTCAACCCTGTTCTATAATTCTACTTTGTCAAACATAAATTATAGAGTAGGATACTGTTCACATGTACTATTTATTATAGAAAAGGACTGTGACCTAAAATTTTTTTAAATTAGATTATTTTTTATAACATGCTTTAAAAAAATATTTAAAATAAATGAAATATTTTGTATGAACTTAATTAAATAAGTATATTTTATGCGTTACTGGTGGATGACGGTAGGATATTGTTCACATGTACTATTTATTATATATTGTTCATGAAGGTCACTGCTCACACGGTCAATGTTCACGGTGATACTGTTCATATCAACATATTCACAGTACATTTGGTTTAGGATTGATCATGGGAATGATATTCATGAAATACGAAATTTCGTTTTTGGATCGCAATACCAGATTCTGGTTATGACAAGTTAATATGTTGTCATCCTTGTCCCATGAAGAGAACTTGCCTTTGTGGAAGAGATAAATAGTTTGTGATAGAATTTATGTCAAGATAAAGATTTGTTAGAGTGTGATGTGAATTCTAACCTGGAGAAATTAAGTTAAGAATCTATGGTGGAAAAGTGGGGAGCAAGGTGTACAATGCCAGCATGCTCGTACAGGTGACAAAATAAAGTCTCATGAGTGTGGTTGAAAGCAGCGAAGAACTCACTCATACACCATTACTGCTCAAAGCGGTGCATTCTTTGGTTCATCGTCAATGTTCGAGGTGGAGTAGAAGAAGTAGAAGGCCTTGGCACTGATGGTGTTGATGAAGATGAAAGGGAAGGTCTGGCGTGCTCTATGCCCTGCCAACCCCTAAGCTACATTAACAACTGATTGTCAGATGGCCCTTTGGCTGGCTGGATCTCCTCATTATTTGTCCACTACAATCTAGCCCTTCGACACAAGTCAGTAATCAAGGATGGGTAATACATAGCGGCCGTAGGGCTATGCAGACTGTAGTCTATCCATGTGTAGAGGAGACTCCCTACATCTATATTGTGACCATTCAGCAAACAAAACAGTACAATCGCCTTATCTTTAGTTACATCACTCATGCGTGAACTGGAATCATTTTCACACTAACAAAATAGAACCAAATTTTGGCTCTTTGGGTCAAGGCACTAGTCTTGAATGAGCTAGGCTCATTCCTTCTGCTCAACCATGTGGTCCTAGGGCGAAACAAAAATCTAATAATTTCGTCTATATCTACTTACTCTCTCGAATACCTAAGTTACTCATTATCAATCTGAGAAGGTAAATGAAAATAGGTGTTCATCGCCTCTCTAGTGTATATAATCTCATAACCCCGAACGACAGTCCTACCTGACCATGGCTCGACAGCATTTGCATAAAATTCACACACGAGGGGAACTATGGCATAATTGGGATGTTCACAAACCAGATCAGGGACTCAATGTCCTCAAAATAGGGTGAGTCAGGGATCTGAAATTCCCTCTCAGGAATAAGTTTCTCCTAAGCTGATATTGATATCTAATGGTTGCTGCTTGTGATACAAATTAATACTAATCGAATGCAGCTGGGATTTTCACCCAAGCATGTTTTGGTGCCATCGATCTAGCCTAGGCAGATGTCAAAATAGATACATAATAGACTCATTCTACTCAAATATATCCATGACTCTCTGAGATCCTCTATGTGAGCTCCAGATCACCTCCACTAGACTCCCAGTAGGAATTTCTAACACTATATAGTTCTATAACAATTTAATACAATGCATGTACCACACAATCAAGTGTTGAAAAGAATCCTTTAGAAAATAATGAGTATCTCTTATAAAGATTGGGCTAGGAAGTTAGATGATGCTTTTTAGGCCTATAAAACCACTTTCAAAACACCAATAGGAATGTCACCTTATATGTTAGTGATTGAAAAAGCTTGCAATTTAATTGTGGAGTTAGAGCCTTGCACTTATTAGGCCATTAAAACTCTAAATTTTGACATGAAAAGTGCGAGTGAGAAAAAATGCTTTAGATTTCTAAACTTGATGAGCTTTGCCAAGATGCCTATGAGAAGGCATGATAAACATATTATGTGAAAAGAGTTTGTGGTTGGACAAAATGTTTCGCATTCGACTCCCACTTTAAACTTTTTTGAAGAAAGATACAATCTCAATGGTCCGGACTGGTCACAGTTACGAAAGTATTTCCCTCAAGACTTGTCGAAGTTCATCATGAGACACAAAAAACTTTCAAGATCAATGGCCAATGCTTAAAGCCAAGGACAAATCAATCATCATTGATTTAGCAGTTCCAATATGACGTTGATTCCTCTTGTCTAGCTAACAAACTTTAAATAAAAGCACTTTTTCAGAGGCAACCCAAGTTTTTACTTAATCTTTTTTTTTTTTTTCATTTTTGTTCAATCTAGTTTGATGTTAGCTACTTTCTTTGCTTTGTTTTTCTTTTTAGGAATCCCCACCCACCTCTTCTGAATGTGGACATAGAGACCGACAAGTTTGGGTGAGATTGCTAAAAAGAAATGTTTTATGCGGGTTGAGTAGCAAATTCATGCAGGGTCACCAAATCTTCACTTGACTTGCACCAGGGCACTGTATTGATCTATGCCAAGGCTCTAATTTTCTAGAAACTTTGTACAGGGGCATGAAAGCATTTCACACTGGGGTGAGAATTCTTTCGAGAGTTGGCATAGGTGAGAGCATATCGAGGCACCAATTAGACAAAAGCATCACCCAAGGGTAAGAAGTCACTTCTCGTTGGGGCATGGAAGCTCTACTTCTACTAGGGTTTTGCAAAAGCATTTCACACCTAGGGGGCCCTGAGAACTTGTTGGGTGCGCAGTCGGGATTAAAAAGAAAAACTCGCTATATTTTTCCATCTCACTCTCTCTAACACTCTTTTCATAAAGAAATTCTCTCTCTGTAAAATCCCTCTAAAACATTTTCAGAACACAAAATCACTCCGATTAATCCCTCTTTACTTATCCCTAAGTCTTTTCATCTATAAAATACCTGTCACGACCCAGACTTTTGAAACTGTGTTATGAGGGTGTAAGTGAAAGATTTTAAAACTTAAAATCCTGAATCTATGTGTTTTGATACATATTGGATGAGACGTACGTATTGAAGGTGTGTACATACATATTTGGATGTTACAGATGAATTTGAGGATTTTCTGGACTTGTGACTAAAACATAATCCTCTCGACACGCTGGTCTTTGTTTACATACATATTTGGATGTTACAGATGAATTTAAGGATTTTCTGGACTTGTGACTAAAACATAATCCTCTCGACACGCTGGTCTTTGTTTTTCTGTCCAATGTCAGAAATGTCCGTCTGCCAAGCTGTCGATCTCCCTCAGCCGGTGACGTCAGCCCTTATAACTAGTCGAGATCTCTTCTTCTAGGCTGAACGAGTTCAGCGGCAGTCTCTGATCGATTGTCTGAGGCCTGAATTGCCAAAAATTAGCGCAAAAAGTCTCGCTTATGCCATCATCGATCTGCCACTTTCCAGCCACGCTAGCCTCCGCCGTTGGTTGGAACAGATTCCTCTCTATGAGAGGATTTCGGTGGTGCCCTTCGTTCGTCGTTCATAGTCGCTGGTCAGTTATTCGATGAATAATGTAAATCACAATTGCCATAGCAAATTTATTTGGCCCTCTCAAATTGCAGGCTTAACATCTACACCTCTTATTTACACCTCTGCAGCTTTGGGATTTGGCAAATACACCTCTGCCATGTGTTTTATCATCAGAATCCCCAAGGGTTTTCAAGTTAGTAGTTTCACCACTGCTTGATTAACTTTAGTATAACCCTTAATAGTTTATAAGTTTGCAATAACACCCCTAGAGTGTAATATCGATTTAACCTCCGATTTCGATTTTATATGGTTTGGGCCCCGTAACTTTAAGGACTCATCGGGGCCCCTTGGGACGGATATAATTCATGATACGGATGAGAAAAAGAGAAAAAAAAAGAGGTCTGTGAGCTATGATTCGGATCTCGAGGTAGGGATTTTTTGACTATGCTTTTCTATTCCGGTTGACATGCATGCAGATTTAAATTAATGTTGTATCTTAGGGAATAGAAAGTATGTGATTGACAAATAGGCTGTTAAATGCGTCAGTGGATCGGGTTGTTGGGTGTGTGCACACGGTTTTACGGAAATGAGCAACTAGTTAGGGAATCAGATAGTACGTATACGATTGAGTCTCTGGGGTGTAAGCCCGGTGTGGATTATGAATTGTGAATATCATGTGCAATGGTACATGATAGAATGATTAGGATACGAGTGCTTCGTAAGTGGCGGTACAAATGATCGTAAGTTACAGAACGGATAAGGTTAAGTGATGAGACAGTTGAGACGTGTGAGATGTGTATGTGCGTCAATAAGTTCAGAGCGTATAAGACACAGGTAGTACGTGGATGGACTTGCATGATGTGATTGTTGAGATACGGGTTATACGTGACTGTGACCGTCAGTGACGAGATAGTTATGATACAGGCCAAGCGTATGTGGTCGCGCTCGCTAGGATGGATGGATACGGAAGATACGTGTATGCACGTATATGATGAGATAGATGAGACGTGAGTGAGCTGTGTGTGAAAGTGGCTATATGGGCTAGTGGTAAGTGATGGAATGAGTGTAAGTAAGAGATTCATGTTAGACCTTGGATAGGTGTAGTGTGATGCACAGGATCCAAAGGGAACATAGACGATGTGAGACGTATGTATAATAAGTTATGAAAATAGGCAATGGGGTTACGCAGATATTGAGTGGTTTATGTTTATAAACCCGGGTTGGACTAGTTGGTAAACAGGAGTCTGAGGGGACTCACGGATGTTGTGCAGATTGATCAGTTGAAACGCAATAGTCCAGTGATGTACAGATTTGATCTATTGAGCCCAATTCGACACAGGATAGATCTTTTGGAGTGTTAGGCCTTAGGTGGAGCCACGACGATCATGGGATCTAATGGGAAACACATATGATATGCTTTGAGGTGTTAGGCCTTGGGTAGGCCCGCGACGATTGTAAGATCCAAGGGGAAACACATACGATATGTTTTAGAGGTGTTAGGCCTTAGGTAGGCCAGCGGCGATCGTGGGATCCAAGGGAAAACACATGTGATATGATTCTAGTTAGAGTTTAAATGGGCCTGTGATGAACCAGGATCTAAAGAAAATACCAAGTTGACTAGTTGATCGTATGTCTTGAGATACGAAAAGATCTTTAGATGAGCCTGTCGAGTTACGTGATTTAAGGACATTCTTGGATTGATGGTTGGACTGCACATGCTTGAGATGTACAGTGAGTCGCATGTGACGTGACGATTGTGGTAGTTAGTGAGGAAAATTATGGTAGCGAAGTTTGCGTATGTGAGTGAGAGAAAGAAATTTGTATGTTGCGTGTGTTTGTCTGGTGTATGCATTGTATTAAAATGTTATAGAACTGTATAGTGTTAGAAATTTCTATTGGGCTATATTGCTCATCCCTACCTCCATAGGTACCTGACGTCAGGAGTCTAGTAGCGATGATTCGGAGCTCACATAGAGGATCTCGGACAGTCTTTAGGTATATCTGGATAGAGTGAGTCAAAAATTTATTTTACTAGAATTATGTAAGAGTTAATATTTTCTGTATAAAATGTTTTCTTTAAAACATTTTCTTGCTTTATTTCATTTTATTTTATTTATTTACTAATTCACCCCCAGGATTCCTATACAAGGGGTTTCGGGGTATGACAAAACCCATCTCCATAAAGTTTTGATGGATTTTGTGAATTAATCTACACATTCATGCACAAGAAGGAATTGTTTTTTATTTGTAATTTTCATTTTTACATATATTCCTATCTGATTGCTATGATTTGGGTTTGTTGAGTAGTGAAGAAGTGTTGTGGGAGTGAGCTGTTGAATATATTGTGAATTTTTGAAAAGATTTTGTTGAGTTGGAATAAGAATTAAGAAGAAGGAAGTGGTAGATTAGGGTAAAGATTCATCCATTAGAAATTTTTTGTTAGTTTAATTATTTCTTTTAGTTTATTAATCATCAATTCATTCCAGTTTCAGTTTCTGAATAATACAAGTTTCAGTTATAATCCGTACCCAGTTTATTTAGTTTTCAAGGAAACGATAACTCGGCTTCACTACTATATTGATTTTTTGGAGATTCTGTATACTTGTAGATTTTTTACAACAAGTTTTTGATCTTAAAAAAAAAAAAAAAGAATTCTGGAAAAAGAATAAGCCAAAGAAGTAAAGAAGATAAGATGTAGATTATTTAAGGTAGAGATAGCAAAAGTTATCTTAGATATTTTGAGGGGTGTATAAAGTGAACCTAAACTCTAATTTTGAGTTTCATGAGAAGTTGGATGTTCATAGTCTTTTTTATGCATATGACATCACCTAAATATTAGATTTAATATTTAAGGATGGGTTTTCAAAGAAAATGGGTATTTATAATATTTTTTGGGTGCAAATAGTACTAAATATTTTAGAATCAATATCTTATTGAATTGTAAAGTATAAAACTTTTAAACGATTGTGACTAAAATTAAATATATTATCAAATAATGCAAAGTTGCAGAGTTTTGTAAAATTTTGAGTTAATGTGGCTATTAATACGAAGTAACAGAAAGGTATCGACTTATATAAGATGGTAATGTTAAAAAAAATCATAAAACCTTCACTAATTAGCTTTTAGATTTCAGGCAAACTAAATTGAGGAACTTAAATCCCTATAAACAAGATCCTATTTATTAGTGATGTATAATATGAGATGGACACAAAATCAAACATTTTTATTCTCTTTATATTTAGTCTATTTGGCATGTTTTAAGTCATTTGAGGTTCATTTGAGTATATGTTATGTCAAAGGCATTTTTAGGAAAGTTTTAGAAAATATGCTTTAATTTGGAACTGTTCATAGTATTTTAAGGTTAGACCTTTTGGGATTCTTATAAGTTTTTGATATAGAAGAAGTATCCAAAAAATAAAGTGATCTTCAGTAAAGTTGTAGAGGATATCTCAAGCTTTTCAAGAAGGTCTAGTTCATCAAAATCGGAGTTTGTTCAGGCATCCAAAGGTTATTGCAAAATCAAGGCAGGCTGGAGAGGTAGTCAAACCTGATCATTGGAGAGTTAAGTAGACATATCTAGGGCTTTCCGATAATAAGGTGATTTAAAAGCCTAAATTCATCTATACATCCTGCGATACAATTCTTATGAAGGGTCCAAAGTCTAGAAAGATTGTTTTCCTATTGTAAACACAGCAACAATGAATCAATTTGAGCTTCTGACCATCCGTCAGTATTTTGACCGTAACTTCTATGTCTAATATCGAAATAAGGCGATTCAAGTGATATTGGAAATCTAAGAGAATTCTCTACAATTAATGTTTACGACGTTTCCAAATTCTAAATAGAAAATTCTCAAATAGAGAGTTACTATTGTCGTAGTAGATTCTCGTGCTGCGGCAGAAACAAGTCAGTAACCTAGCGCTGAGGCGGAAATTCTAGCACTGAGGCTAAAATTCGCGAGCTGGAACGGGAAAAAAAGTAAAGGATGATATTGCCCTTCAACCTAAGTCATTTTGAGACTATAAACTTCATTTTTCTCTTGGAAAAAGGGGAGACAACACAGAGAGAGAGGGGGGAAGACGCAAAACAAGAAGATTCAAGAGATCATCTCATGACTTCTTTATAAGATTACTTCTTTTCTCTCTATTTTAGCATGTTTTCTATGTTTTGTATTTTATTAATTTCAGTTCTTGTTATGGATTGCTGATTTCTTGCGATTGAGAGATGCTTTAAATAGTTAGATAATGATTTAATAAAGTTATATTTTATATCCCATTCTATTTATGTTTAATTTCACAAGGATGAATATGATTTATTGAATTTATGCGAATTGCTTGTGTGTTTAACTAGGTGCACAACTAGGGTTTCGAATTTGTCAATTCATTATTAATCTAGGGTTCTTAATACGTTATCATTAGGGATTCTAGATATTAGTAACAATTTACAGTTGTAACTACAAAGTGAATCATAATCTCAGGTTAAAGGTTTACGCGTGTTGGATTTTGCTTGGTTCAGTTATACCTTCTATGCTCTATGCATTTATTCGATAAATTTAGTCAACGTTCTTCTAAATTGTTCAATAGATGAGGTAAATTAATAAAATGATCTTTAATTAACTAAGAAGGATAGGTAGATGCTTTCAAATAAAAGTGAATATATCAAGCTGGAGTTCTTATTGAAGGATTTAATTCCTTCTTCACATAAATTGAAATGGGGTATTTAAATTAATTAAGTTGATAAATCTAGCATTAAAGTAATATTTCAATCACCGTCGTCTTTGATTGTTCTTATTAGTTGATATAATTTCTTTCTTTTAGTTAATTTTATTTATTATAATTTTCCCTTACAATTCATTTTAGAAAAATTAGATTTTGGAGATTAAGCTTAAGTGTTATTTCAGAGGAATCATAAACCAATCCTTGTGGGTTCGACCCTTATTTACACTATTTTAATTCGATATATATTTTTGGGGATAAGTAAGGAATTAGTTTTGGGTGATCAATATGACAGTTCTTATTTTCTTACTTACTCATATGAACTGTTAAGTGTTATTTCAGAGGAATCATAAACCAATCCTTGTGGGTTCGACCCTTATTTACACTATACTATTCGATATATATTTTTGGGGATAAGTAAGGAATTAGTTTTGGGTGATCAATTTGATCATGCCAATATGACAGTTCATATGAGTAAGTAAGAAAATAAGAACTGTTTATGCTATGTTTGTAAGTAATGAGGACTTCATATTCATTAATGAATCAATTATATATACAACATTACATTACCAAAAGCTAACACTATGGTTTGCTTTATAAGCTGCAAACTAATGATTGTTGATTACTATGTTGTTGATGATGGATAAATGAATATGGTAATCTAGAAGACGATATATATATGGTTCAGCTGAATGGCTTTGCTATTGTGGGAATGGTAGAGATGGGAGAATACAACAGATATGTCAATAAAGGTGGTACCTTTGATCAAGTTGGAGCAGTGTCTCAACTTGATTAAATCTCTTTTATTAATTGATACCCCATCGAGGTGGAAGAAGACTATGACGAGCAAATGGATCTTGGTGGATTCATATCCAGATAGAGAAATTGATCGCCTAGGTGGAGATTGTGAAAATTATAGCTTATCAATTCGAGAAACAAACTCTATTGCAAAATCGTAGTTATACCCTATTATTAATAGAAAAAAGCTTTAATTGAATATTTAATTAAAGGAGTTCACTTCGGCTAAGAAAGAGAACTATAAGAGACTTATGATTCTTATATATTGTGTGAATCTCACATTGCTTAAAAAATAATAGGACGGAGCATAGGAGTACTATGTAATGCAGTCAACTTCTTGGTTCCTTTTATCCCATAGCAAAACCTCTCAAGTATTGTTTTAGTTCTATGCAAAATTTCTCTCCAATGAGGTAATGTAAATTCTTTTCTAAGAAATGTGAGTGGGGAAGTACTTGGGTAGAGTATAGGGGCATAATATTTTTTTAGAGTTGAGAGGTTTCTTCAATAGCAATCTAATTGAAATATAGAACAGATATTAGATGAATCCTATGAGATTATTGTAATGAATTAGAATTTCTCAAGATATCTTGTAATCTTTTTCTGGGGTTTTCTTCTTTTATAAATATCGTTCGTCATTGTCCCATGGACTTAGATATATTATCGAACCACATTAATCTTTGTGTTTTGTTATGTTCTTTATTGTTGTTTTGGTTCATTATTTTTTGGCTTACAATTATCAATTTTTATCGATTTAGTTGTTTAGGTTATTTTAGATTATGCTTAGTATTTCTTAGATTAAGTTAATAGAAAATTACTTTGTCAGGGTCGACTGATCATGCTCAAAATTAACCTTCGGCTAAACGGTTGTTGTAGTGTAGCTTTAGGTATCGAATCCACAGGGAGGAAA
>JANLJB010028228.1:0-10284 GCA_026212285.1 Bursera cuneata
ATAAATAGCACTTAAAGTGTAAAAACAATGATTTAAACTCTTAATAAACATACACTTTTAAGTGCTAATCAACCCCCATTTCTAAATTCACCCAGTTAAAAATTTTAAATTCTTATTATTTTCTCACTAAAGCCCACTTAATTCCCAAGTTATTCTTTTATTATATAAGTGAGTTTTTCATTCCCCCTATGAGACTTTTCCAAAGACACAAGATATGACAATTTCCTCATCTTAATCACAATATACTAGAATGCTTTGAGTATATATTTTTCTCTTTCTTTGCTCATCAAGATTCAAGCTATTTGCTGTTCCATGTACCGATTTTGGTCTTCTTAATATGGGATATAACTAAAGAGGAAGAGGACAACAAGCCCAAAGCAAAGAATTATGCTTTCGTTTCTTATATTAAAATCAAGCACGGGTATAATGCACGCAAGTCGCAGGCCAAAATTAGCATTTTCTACTAGACTGAAGCTTTAGGAAATCAGTTCTTTTCTCTCTTTTTTTTTTTTTTTGTTTCCACTGGTTCTTTCGTCTTAAGTTCTGCTTCCTTTTTCAATTCAGAACTCTTAATCAAGCTAACATTGAGATCAATTTTTAGTTTGAGGTTAAAGAGAAAAGAGAACCCTAGATCACTCAAAATATTATGAATCTAAAAATAAAAGGAAAAAAATTAAAACACTTGACTAAATCCTACCTGACTTGAAAAATAATATATTGATCCGTTTCAACCTATTTCACCCCAAAGATAAAAGAAAACAGCCCACAAACTTGAATGAGCAAAATCGGCCAAGAATGAGATCTCCACTCCAAGAGATACAATACACATAAACAACACTCCAACTACTCTCTACTAACACAAACAGCAAGTAAAACTCCTTAACACACTTTCAAAGATCCGAAAATTCACCTTAAATTACCCTTGGACAGATTTGGATATAAGCAACAAAAACACATTCAAGAGAAACAAAGAACAAGGAAAAAGATAACTACTCAAGTTTAAAGGAAGGAATCCACCCACTTGAGCTTGATCACCACCAAACCAACCTAGTTTCGATAAAGATCAATGGATTTCACAAGAGAGATAACTCTTACAAACTTTCTTCAATATTCAACGTTAGCTAGTGTTATAATTGTTCAAGAGCATAATATTACAACAAAAGTGATGTGGCAGCAATCTAGACACAACAAGGTCACCTAAACATACAAGTCATCAAAACATTTTAAATAGGCTAAATAAGGCCTTTACAAATGGATCAAAGTCTAATAATGATGTTACAATCATGTGGACCATTCGAAGCATCAAAATAGGTTCTAAAAGATAAAATACATAGGGAACGTGAAGTGAGCTTGGTTCCAATTGGGATTGGGTTGTCCTTGGAGCTTGGTTCTCATTTTCTTGGATCATGAGTGCTTCATGGTTGGCTTGCATGGGCTGGATCATGTTGGGGCTTGTTTGGGCCAAAATCGCTATAGTGAAAATGGATCATATATATTCATCAAATAAAGATAAATATAAAAGATTTTAAAACAGCATATATACAAATTATATTTTAAGTGTTTAAGAGAATTAGGTTTTATAATATTAAAAATAACATGGATGCATATTTAGAATTTTTTGCCCTCTTTAGTAATTTCATTTTAGGATAAAATTGTCATAAAATATAAAGAATAAAAATGGGGACTGATGAGTTAGAAAGTGGGAGCTGAATTTGAACTATTCTTATATAAAATGCGTGTTTTGTGTGAAAGATATTTAGGTGAAGCCCAAGAACAAATTAAAGGTGCAAGGTACATGCGTGAGGCTCAAAGCGAACAAATCATATTATGTGAGAGCAAGTCATTTACTACAAGCCCCATAAGCTTGTTTCTTATTTGAGCTAAGGAAAAAAAAAAACAGAGGTAGGTCAAAGGATTTGTCGTCAAATTGACTTCGGGGCAAAGATGAGGATATCATTCTCTAGCCTAGTCAAGCTCAAATGTCCAAATTATTAAGAAATATAATTATATAAATATAAGTTATAAAAGTTAAGAAGATAAGAAAACTATATCAATGATGTATGTAATTAAACCAATAGTATTGTTAATTTTTATTTTGTTAATTTTGTTTTGAGTATAATGTTAAATTTGTTTAATTTATATTAACAATATCAAAATATTTTACAAGTTCTTATAAAAAACTTATACAATTAACAATCTAATATGTATAAAAGAGATCCATATATAACAATCCAAACTATAAAATGACCCAATTTAAAGTTTTTGGTGATTAAATCCATTAGAGATTCATATCTCATTTTAAGGATCTCGTCGCGTCTCCAAATTCTTTAATTTAGGATTAGGCCAAGGTTGGAGATAGGAATTGCAATTATCGATCCAATTACCATCCTTATTTATATTTTAGTCTATAACCAAGGTAAATTGAAAGTTTACGAGGATTCCTTTTAGGGTATTTTGACCAACTTAAGGATTTTCTTTAACAAATTTTAAGGACATCTTTAATCTTGATGCCTTTAGTCGTCCATGACAAGGTTTTTGCTTGTTATGTTACGGTCAAGAGCATTGAGCGTAAGGATTAGGCCATGATTGGAGTTGTTATAATTTGTATTTACACTCAAACATAATATCGTAAGAACTTTTATCATTTTGATTTATGATTTTATAATCCCATTAATATCTTTAGGATAAACTATAGTGAGTTTCTTCATTTCCCTACCCTTGTAGTTGAAATCAATCTATGGAAACGAAATCACCTAAACTTTTTTCATTAAAATTAGGGAATTATAAGAAATAACCAAAGTTAAGGGAGTCATTAAAATAACTATCCCCATCAATTTATATAATTTTTCTAACCATTCCTAACTATTATGACAAAAATACCTTTTAATCCAACCGTGACTGTCAATGATTATCAATGACTATTCACTGGTTAAGAAGTGTTAAAGGAGGGGAAGATGGGTTCATAAGAGAGAGATATTTTAGTCATTTTAAGTATAAATAGGTGAACAGGTTATATAAATTAGAAGAGTTTAATATTTTTAAAATCACCCCTTTAATTTTGGTTATTTCTTATAATTTCTTGTTAAAGTTAGAGAGTTTTGATATATAATATTATTAGCAATCTAAACAATTCTATTAAAAATGTTATTTAGTAGTTGAGATCCATAATTTGCAAATGAAACATACCTAAAATTTTAGATGAATGAAGCTACCTAATACTAACTTCAACTTTTTATGATAATAGATTGAATTAAATCACCACATTATCAATAATTAAACCCATAACATATCAATCAATTTGGATTCCATTCCTTTCATGTTAGGATAAACTTAGAATAAAAGAAAAAGTCATCACAACCCATCTTTTTTAATTTCTAGATTCTCAATTTCTTTGACAGGGTTGGGGACCATTTTTTTTTTTTTTCCAACTTTTATTTCTTAATCCATTTTAATTTGTCAGAATGAAGAGGGGACCATTTAACCATGTTACCAAGTACAAAAAGCACACCTCAAACAACGGATAATCTTGTAATTTCACAAAATAAAAAATAGTAAGTACGTCCACGTCATCGATCCATGTGATCTCATCATGAGGATTTCTGGAGCGTTCGATCATCATCAATGAACCATTACCAGCCGTCCATCTGCCCTTTGGAAAGAAAAAGCTCACAACATGTTTGTTATAAGTCCATCTCTCGAATCTTTGCTCTTCCTTCTCACAACCAAATCTACAGTAGTAGTGTTATGTAGTTCTGTTTCTAGTTGTGTTTTCAAAAAGCAATTGGTGCTGCTGTTGTTGTCGACGACGTCGTTGTCGTTGTCGTAGAAGCTGGTGGGGACTCGCTGAGTCACTGGGTCAGTGACTGGGTTTTTACTTTCTTTTATCTCCCTCAAAAATCTGAAGAATTAATGGCAGCCGAAGAGGTTAATAAGCTTCCACCGCTGCCTCCTTACCCGCAGGTACGTCAACAACTCTGCAAACGAAAACAAAAAAAATTCATACTTTAATCATTTTTAGCTTCGAATTGATCTGTATTGTTTTTAATCTTCGATTACTTCTATTTTTTTATTAAAAAATATATATATATAAATAATTGCTGAGAAAAGCAAATTGGTTTCTGGGAGATTCTGTAAAAAAAAAGAAAAATAAATTATGATCGTTGCTGGGAGTAAAAAAAAAAAAAAAAATCCATTTTTGTCTTACAAATTTTGAGCTTCAAATGTATCCAAATCTCTGTATTTTTTTAGAAAAATGAAAAGGGTTTCTGTATCAAAGAAACATATTTCTTTTTTCTTATATAACTTGAGCTTTAATTTCTTTTATTTTTGTGTGGTTAATTATGAGATATTAGAGATTTTCTGGAAAATTAGACGGTTAGCAATTTTACTTACAAAGATCCTCGTTTCCTTTTTTCTTCTCCGACCAAAAAGAAAAATAAAATGGCTCCTATTGGTCTTAAATTTCAGTCTACTCTAGTAGGCTACTTTTACCTACTTGTAGATGTTTGAGTGGTCCTGTGATAAAGATTTTGTTTACGCCATTTGATGCATTTTTATTTTGAGCTTCATTACTTATGATTTTCATAACTTTTGGTCATTCCCAAAAAAAAAAAAAAAAGACTTTTCTTAAGCGTGTATAAGAATAATCCATCTTCATTTTGACCCTAAATTTCATTTATCTTTCTCAAGATCAACCTTAATTTGCATTTATTTTCACTATTTTAGCTATGTTTATTTGTTTGTAGAACTATGTAAATCATACTGTTAGATGTTCACTGTTACTCATTAATTCATTTTCTAATTCTGTTTGAATTTTGGTATTACACAGATGATTTTGCAAGCCATTGAAGCTTTGAACGAGAAGAATGGCTCCAACAAGACTTCAATATCGAAATACATTGAATCTAAATATGGACACTTGCCTGCTGGGCACACAGCGCTATTGGCTCATCACCTGAACAGAATGAAAGATAGTGGGGAACTTGTTTTTTGGAAAAACAATTACATGAAATTTGACCCTGATGCACCACCACGGCGTGGCCGTGGAAGGCCCCCAAAGCCAAAGAGCCCATTGCCACCGGGTGCAATTCTGTCTCCTGCAAGGCCCAGGGGCCGCCCACCGAAGGATCCCAACGCTCCTCCAAAGCCTGTCAAGCCTAAAGTGGCAACAGGAAGTGGGAAGCCTAGGGGACGGCCACGAAAGATGGCGAGGCCTTCAGGTGGAATAAGTGGAAGCAGTACAACAACAGCAACAGTGAAAACACCTGGAAGAGGTAGAGGCCGGCCTCCAAAGGTGAAGGCTCCATTAACTGAAGTGAGTGTTGAACAATAGACCCCTACTTTTAGCAGTAGTGGTGCTTGCTTACTGCTCTGTTGTCTTTTTCTGTTTGTAGAATTGTTGGTGTTGTTAGTTTGGTTAGTTGTGTTGTAAGTGCAAAGTAGAATTGGATTGTGTAGTTATTCTTGAGGCTTTCATGGTTTCTTAGATTTTGTAGAGGATGATTGATACCAATGATGATTTGGGTTAATTTTATTGTCCTCACTGATGATTGCATGAATTTGTTTATTTTATTTTTTATTTTTTATTTCATTTATTATTTATTTGAAGGATAGTGGAGAGCTTGTTTTTTGGAAAATCAATTACATGAAACATGAACCTAACACACCACGGCATAGCCGTGGAAAGCCCCCAAAGCCAAAGAGCCCATTGCCACCGAGAGTGATCTTGGCTCCTGCAAGGCCCAGGGGCCGCCCACGAAAGGGTATCAAAACTTCTACAAACCCCATGAAGGCTAAGGTGGCAACCGCGAGTGGGAAGCCCAGGGGCCACCCACGAAAGGATCCCAATGCTTCACCAAACCTTGTGAAGGCTAAGGTGGCAACAGGGAGTCGGAAGCCTAGGGGACGGCCCTGAAAGATCTTAAGACCTTCAGTGGGATAAGTGGAAGCAGTACAACAACTGCAACATTAACTGGAAGAGGTACAGGCTGAAGTTGAACAATAGACCCTTACTTTTAGCAGTGGCTGTGGTTGCTTGCTGCTCTGTTTTATTTTTTCTGTTTGTATACTTGTTGGTGTTGTTAGTTTGGTAAAATGTGTTGCAAGTGCAATGTAGAATTGGATTTTGTAGTTGTTCTTGAGGCTTTCATGGTTTCTAAGATTTCTTAGAAGATGATTGATACCAATGATGATTTGGGTTAATTTTATTGTTGTCTCTGATGAGTTGGATTAATTTTACTGTCCTCTCCGATGATTTGCATGGATTTGTTTATGTTTTTTTTTTCATTTATTTATTTAGTTTGGGTTGAAGATTTGAATGGCAGCGGTTTGGAATGTTTTATTCCTAGCCAAATTTAATGGCTTAGCAGCCATGATAAGTTAGCTTGAGATGAAACATGACAGCCGTAGATTCCAATTCACTTTCCCTTTTAGTATATTGTTGCTTGGTGCATGTTTTAGAGCGTGGTTTTGAAAATTGAATTATGATTGGAGGTTGGAAAGGGACTGCTGAGTTGTGGTTGATGTTTGTAAAGATTCGGAGAGCTGATAAGGAAGAAAGGGGGTCAAGACAAAGATGTGTATGATTGATTTTTGATGAATATATATATATTCACATTCGCTGGAACCAAGAAACCTCGTACTGCTTGACAAGACCAGATATCGTACGAAGTGATAGCCTTTTGCATTTCATGGTTCCCGAATTCTGTATTGGTCTGTCTTTGCTAAAGAGCGCGTTGGCAATTGGTAGTACTTTCTTCGTGTCGTCATGCGGGGTATGCATGTAGACTTGGTGGAAGAGTGCTCACCATTCACTAGAGTCGTACACTTCTAATAAGAGTTGTAAGAAAGTGTAGGGTGGATGATGTTTCTGACTCTTGACTTTATCATGTCGCTTCAGAATATTTAGACCAACCAATAACAAGGTTAAATTGACCTTAAAGACTGAAGAGGTCGTTATCAATTTAAATCAATCTAATCCGTCGGTCGGTAATCCTACTCGTGGTACACATTACAAACACCACCCTTTTGTTTAAAGACCTCCAAAGTTAAAATTTTTGGGATTAAAATTGTCTCAAGCGTGACGGCCGATTTTTTACTATTATCGCAACAGTAGCTAGAATCTTTGATACAGTATCAAGCCTTCTCATATTTTAGAAGTAGGTCGTCGGAACAACATCTGCAACAAGAAAAGATTGTTAGGGATTGACGGTGGTGGTTTTGACGAAAACCCTCCGGCATCTAAGTCCATATGGGCTGAGGTTTTCAGTGATGGTTTTGACAAAAATCTTTCGATTTCTAAGTCAATACCAGCGATCCGATTAGTAAAACATATAAAAGGAGACACTACGATAATGGTTTAGTGAAAGAGCTTAGGAGCTCACAAATGGATGAAGACAAAGTGTTTATACATGAAAAAAAAAAAAAAAAGTGGGATCTCAATACTTGAGTTAAGTGTAGGGATTGGTGGGTTTTGACGGTAGTAATGATNCACAAATGGATGAAGACAAAGTGTTTATAAATGAAAAAAAAAAAAAAAAGTGGGATCTCAATACTTGAGTTAAGTGTAGGGATTGGTGGGTTTTGACGGTAGTAATGATTTTAAGGACAGTTTGGTTGGGTGAAAATATACCGAGGAATGGGAATGAGAATGTGATATTTTCATTCCTGTTGTTTGGTTGGAAAAAATAAACCAGAGAATGAAAATTTCATTACCCCAAGAAAGGGAATATGTCATTCCCTCTACCCCTGCATCAATCAATTTTGATTTTTGACTGGAATCAAAATAAAAATATTTTTTTTTACTATTTTATATTTTTAAAAAAAGTTATAATTTTTAAAAAAAGGTAAATTAATTAAAAATATTGTAATATTTTAAAAAATATAAATAAATTAAAAAATTATAATATTTTTTAAAAGGTAATAAATTAAAAATAAAAGTTATAATATTTTTAAAAAAATGTTAATAAATTAAAAAAACTATAATATTTAAAAAGATTAATAAAAGGTTATAATATTAAAAAAAAGTTAATAAATTAAAAAAAGGTTATAATATTTTTTTATAAAAGATAAAATAAATAAATAAAGTGTAAGAAAGATGAAAATTCATATTTTATGATAAGAATGATATATGTTTATTATTATTATTATTATTATTTTATATATTTTTACAAGGGGATAATTTGAAATTTTGATATTAATTTTGATTTCGGACTTTTATAATCTAAACAACTTTTATATGAAACAGATTTCGATTCTATTCTGAACTAAACAAGAGAAATAAATAATCATTCCTATTCCGATTCCACCCGATTTTGGTTCCAGAGCTCAAACCGAACAGACCCTTAGAGTTGTCAAGACGATAACCTAATATGTGACATTCATGAGAAGTCACATGAAAATTGGGATGCCGCTTGAAGAATCTGTCAAATTGGGTCATGACTATACTAACATCAAGATTTCTCAAACTCGCTTCCATGTGTAATTATTGTGGACCCAAATTGCATTATTCTGGAATTTTTGGTGTGGAAGATCATTGCAACTAAATGAGTTAAGTCAATTTAAAAACTTTAAGCACGATCAGCTCCAGGTATCAATTCCTGTAAGCTTTTTTGGTACATTTGTTTGAAGTATTCGGGGAGACAAAAGTGTTGGAACATGCTCCCATATAAACTTCGGTCACGGTCTTACAAAAGGAAACAGGAATCTTCAATCTACAAGGCAATCCAGTCCTGTAAATGTTTCGCATTTGTGCGCCGATACGAGTAAGCTTTGACGAATCACCATACCAGCTAACCAGAGTCCTCAGCGCCAAGACTTTTTGTGCTCTGGTGAGTAATAACTAATAAAAAATAAAATGTTAATAATATATAATGATTTTTAGTTATTTTAAAATATTAATTCATAACCTATAAAAGTTATTAAAGTATTATGCTGTAGCATTATCGATAATCATGATCCTTTCTTTGACTGGTTCGTGTAAAATTTCACATTAGTAGCTGCAGTATTTCCTTGTCGTGCATATTTTCGGTTTTACTCTTTGTATCAAATATGAAAAATAAGTTTTAGTTTAACAAAAATCTAAAATTAAATATTTTCTCAAAATTCATACGAGAGATCAGAGTAAATTTTCCTATAATAAAGTACTATAGATCATGATTACCTACCAACATTAATGGAACTTTTAATAATAATATTCAGGGGGTTTAGTTGAATTGTATCCCTCTTTTCATATAAATTTCTACATAAATTTTAAGATATCAAATTAATGTATTTTAACGGTGAGATTAAATTTGTTATTTATTATTTATAAGATATATTATTTATAATTTTTTAATATAATTTATATATAAATTATAAGTTATTGAATCAATACATTTTTAATAACTGAGATTAAAAATAAAGTTTCAGCAATCAAAATTTTGACATCTTTTCTTGATTAATTGTGAGTATTTATGTCAACGATATCAATGAATCTAATAACATTGATCCACGTTATCAATTTCAATAGATTATCAAAGAATAATGTAAACGATGTCATTTGTAATGACCCACGTGAAATGCTCAAAACTTAAATATGTCTAAACTTAAATTATGCAAAAGCTATTTCGAGATGACAATATGTGCCATTTTATAACTTAGAAAACCTCCCCTTCAAAAATCGATCCTAAACACTCAAGGGCAGGTCATACTACCATACTCCTGACGTATCAATACACTATTTTCCTATTTTATAAAAAATTGGAAAAAAAATGTGTAAAAAAGTGGGATAAGTGTTTAAAAAGTGAGGAAAATGGGTATGCCCAATTTTATTTTTAATATTTTCCCATTTTTTTGTACTTTTCCTTTTTTTTTTTTTAACATTTTTCTTCAATTTTTTAAAATTGAAAATAATGCATTGATACACTAGGAGTATTGTTGTTGTAGATGACATTTTGTGGTTTTTTTAGAAAAAAAATCCAAAACACCATTTCCGTTCAACTTAGTTCTCTACATTGAAAAGCAATCATATGTCATGATTCAGGGTGAACAACATACTACCGAGATGCGAACACTTGGACTCAATTCGCTCACCTTCCTAACCAAGTTGCCAAAGGCAACGAACGACTATGATGATATACTACCAAAATGATATTTACCTTGATAGGCAGTAAAGATTTCCTTGAGTCGTGATCCTCATGGGTTGGGGAATCCTCTCCTCATTTGTATGAACCAACCCCAAGAGGCCTTTCCATCCCAAAACCTATTGAGATGAAACACCAACTCGGTAGGAGGTTTACCATCTCC
>JANLJB010028229.1:0-10284 GCA_026212285.1 Bursera cuneata
AAAAAAAAAAAAAAAAAAAAACAAAGAGAGAAAGCAATGTTCTTTGCTTTCAACTCTACATAACACAATTATCATAACACAACAGAATTTTAAACATGCAAACTCATTGACCGATGCGTTGACTAACATAACCCTGTTTCCAATTACCAAATTGAAGAGCAAACATTTATCAGCTTTGTTCAAATTATGCTAAAATGGAGCTTACCATCATATAGCATGATGGGTCTAGAGTCATTCTCAAAGAAGCTGGAAGTGGCCTCGACCCAGTTCACTGCAGCAACTATAGCGGTTCTCCGACTGCTACACGCAGGGCGTGAGCGTGACACACTCAAACTTGCGCACCCACCTGGAAGAAGAAGCGCCATGAAACAGACTCGTTAGCTTCTTCTCTAAATTAAAATTAAATTAATTCAGAAATTTAGTTTCTTGAGAACAAGTAGCCGATTTACTAATATGTCCCTCCCTTTTCTGCGAATTCAATTGTGGGTATGAACATGAGGGGTGGTAAGTTAGTAATTAAAATGAAATTTATGTGAAAAGTGTAACAGAGTTGCTTTGTGTGATGTGGCTCCAGGGATATGTTCCAGGTGGGAAATTGAGTGCCACTAGAATCTTAAAAATCAAGCCGAGTGGCCAGCATGGATTCATCGTAACACATTAACACTAATTAGAAGCCTTTGCAGTGGCATAAGATAGGGGAAACTTAATCTAAGCCCCCAACTGAATTTTGAAAAAATATTTTATTCTAAATTTTTATTAAACTAACATTTATTTTTTAAAAATTAATACTATTTTCTCTAAAACTAACACTTATTCTTCAAAAATCTAGGGAATAAGTGTTAGTTTTTTATTTTTTTTAGGGGATAAGTGTTGGTTTAATAAAAGTCTGTAATTAAGTATTTTTCTGAAATTAGTTGAGGGATTATTATCATTTCTCCCATAAGAGAGTTGTTTTATTGCATTAGGCTAAGTCAAATCGAAATAGTATTGGATGGGGTTCGACCTGGTCAGGCTCAACAGTTAAAATCCAAAACTTAAATCTAGTCTTCAGCCAATTACTATTTAGATTAGATTGGGTCGAATTAGATCGACCTGGCCTATATATTAATTATATTTGTTAAAAATATAAATTAATTTTAAATAAGTTTAAACTACTTTTTAGTTTGTAAAAAGTTTAAATTTTTTATTTAATTTAAAAAATAGGTCAGATCGGGTTAGGTCAAGTCAAACCTATAGGTCTCAAATCTTAGTCTAGGTCCGAACCACCTTTGACTTAGGTTTTAGCCCACCTACATTATAACAGACATGTCAGGTCGGGCTAAAAATTGGGCCTAGCCGATTGCCATCCCTAGTTGTAAATAATTTAATTGGTAAGTTAACCAGACAAACAATTTATCACTTGTAAACCAAATGACATTCCATAAAAATTTCTCTTTATTATTTTTATTTTTCAAAAAACAAAAATCAATAAATCTTGATCAGTGATACATCATAGAAGCCAATACTATCTCATCATACTCATCTTCCAATCATATTGCACAGGAGAGTAACCATCTTCGAGTCCATGAACCATCCGGGATTATTCTTTCTTTAATATGTTTCTATCTCTCTTCAGCTGCACTAAGTAATATGGATAGAGAAAGGATTAATGAGACCATATTTTTTTCAAATTCTTGCAGAAGTTGCCAGGTATTGAAATCACATTGATCTAATAGCATAAAATTTCTGTCATAAATTTGTGTCCAAAAGGAGAGGTCATTGATCCTACCCCATGTATCTATGGATGTACAATATAGAATATAGTATCCTACAGTCCTGTATATTGCAATTGTTCCAGTGGCATTGATTGTTGTTCTTGTGTTACAGTCGGGCCAGACACAGTGTGTGTAGCACTGAAGACGGGGAACGACGGGATAGGCAAATCTATTCTGTCGCCGTTGTATAGCTTTGCCAACCCAACAGCGTACCTATACCAAAATTAATGAGCAGAAGTTAGCTCAATTCTATCCTGAAAGTTGAGAAAGTCTTAATCAGGAATAGCATACTAAATAAATTAGTGAAATTCTCCGAAAGCAATCAAAATTAAATAGACGTTTTAAAGAAAATTAGACACATGATCACAAACCGAGAGATTGATAACTTTTTACTTTTTGTTTTCGATCTCTAATGTTATTCTGGGTTATCGAATTGTTGGTATTTAATGCTTGACAACGAAAAAAGATCGGTTAATTAATCAGTTTGTAGTTATGATATCCGAAATTTTTTAAAACGTGATTAATTTTTAAATTATCTCGATAAATTGTATACGATATAATTTTATTGAACAGATGTATTGTGAAGGTAATGTTCGTTGCGAAGATTAATTTCATCAGTAAATGTTTTATCAGTGAACAAAAGCTATTGGGAGATTTACCCGACGATTAGGAGGACAAAAGCTACCATCCAGAAGAGTTGTTGATGGCATTGGTACTTGGGTTTCCTGCGGTTCAAATCATATCCTGGAGCAATGTAGTTTCCACCAACATATCCATATTGAGGACGGAGTAGAAGAACAAATCCTAGAAGAAATCCACTGATGAATCCTCCTATATGTGCCGCGTTATCCACACCAGGAATAAATCCAAGAGCCATATTAATGCAAGTTATTAGCACTAGCATCGTAAATGCTGCACACTGATAAACAGAGAAGAGTGAGACCCTATTCTCCGAAACTTTGTAATAGTAGGATTATTGTTAGTACATTATATATAACTATCTGTTAAAATTTACATATAATCAAATCCTAAAAGTTAAAGGAGAGCTCAAATAAGGAGATGATTATAATTCTAACTTGAAATATGATCTATAAATTAGTTAAAATTAAGTTTCCTTTACAAGGAAAGATTCTATTATATATGATCTAAGGGCACAAATTAATACTTTAAAGCTTATGCGGTACCTTTCAAAGACTCTATTCAATAATAAAAATTTTACGAGAAAAATAATCGAGTAAATAGAAAATTTATCAGAAAAATTTGTTTATTGATTAAATTTACTGAATATAGTTGCGAAATAATTTTTACAGTGAAATTGTATAATCTTCAATGTGTATTACGTAATCTTCAAAGTCTTAATATGTGACGGCATATGTTAAGACTACCTAAAGTTTAAAGGAGAGGTATAAAAAAATATTTAAAAAAAAAATTAAGGTTTCTAATGAATTTCAAAAATTTAAGTTACCTTGTTTGCATAGGTTGTCCAGTTTGTGATGAGCTCAGAAAACATGGCTCCAAGAAACCCGAACAGCGCACCGGATGCACCAACTGAAACAGTCTCGAGTTTTGTTGCATCTTGATGAAGAGAAGAGAGCAGGCTTCCACCAAACCCAGAAAACACAAACAAGATCCCTATCCTCACTGCAGCCCCATTCAAGAAGTCTCTCAAAATATATAAAAAAAAAAAGATTGCTCATGCAATTAATTAATATAAAAATATATGTAGCTTAGTTTTAATCAGCTTCTCACAAAATCCAAATTCTTCTTCCATGTGGATGCCACTAGAGAGAAGGCTCAACATATTGGCAAGTAAATGAATAACTCCGGAATGGAGAAACATGCAAGACAATAAACGCCATTTTTCACCATCATCCACTAGTTTTCGGTTCAGGCCTCCTACCTTTATCAGCCTGGAAAAAATAATTTAAGATGAAAATTTCAATTGAAATCACAAAGGAAGCTGAAATCGTGTAGAGAAATATTAGACTCATCATTATTCTTACGTTTCGACGGTGGGGCCGAAGAAAAGATTATCTGTCCGGGGTTGGAAGGAGAACCTCCCTAACGGATCATACAGAACACATTTGTCAGCCCCAGTATGCTGAGGGCAGTCATTGACATACATTGTGTAACCAAACATAGCCATGCAACCCAAAAAGACCAGTGGCATGAGCCACGCGCACCATGGCTCGGGAGCTGTCCTGTACCCCATGGCAGCCGGCTGGATTCAAGACGAACAAATGCTGTTCTGCACAAAGAGAGAGGAAGGGAGGGGAAGAGGATTTTTTGTGGCAAAGAGCGAGTCTTGCTTGGTTGATAGTTGTTTAATTTAGGTACTTAATTTTCATGCTTGTTGAAATTAATAAGTTAGCGTCAAACTTGGTCTTTTCTAGTGGTGGCTATAATTAGCTAGCCCAATTATTTCGAGTTTTTAATTGATTCTCCATAGGCGTTTTATTTGTTATAATTAAGGGC
Organism: Bursera cuneata; assembly: GCA_026212285.1. Lineage (NCBI taxonomy): Eukaryota > Viridiplantae > Streptophyta > Magnoliopsida > Sapindales > Burseraceae > Bursera > Bursera cuneata. Next base: position 4,230 of record JANLJB010028229.1, read on the forward strand.
CTGGAAACAAATTCTATATCTGTATCTATATATACATTAGGAGAATATATAAAAAAATTTCAGACAAAGAGAGACCAAGATGGATAAGATCATTGATAAAGATGACAAAAATGAAGGTTTGGCTGATACAATAATTGATAAAAGATTGATGAAGGTTACTACATATAATTCAAAGGGTCCTTTCTAAGGTGATAATATGAGATTTTAACTGCATTTTCTACCTGATTATTTTGATCTTATTGACAGTTACGGAGTCTTAGTTTTGATTAATCATTGAACTATTTTCTAGCAGAGTAATCGAAGTTATGAACAGATAATATGCCTCCACAAACAAGTGAGAAGAAAGTAGCAATTAATTGCAAGACTTTGAGGTGAATTTAAGCAAGTGCTTTTGATCAATAACTATTCTCATCGAAGACACGATTTTGGTTCCACAATTCCTTTAGCGACTCCATATGCATTGTTGCAGCTAGAAACGGCCCCTGCTCCTCCGGTTTCTGATTTCAATTGAATATCCTCTAAGCTGATCTTTGTACAAGCAACATTGCCGCTGCAATTAAAATTCATAGCCACATCCGTCGCTGTCGTCCCATGTAAATGGTGGTACTGCACATCGTTTATATGAACTCCAGTGCTCTTTCACACACAAATATAAATATAAGTCAAATTTAGGTTTAATTTTTATCTAAGAAGCTGCCATGGTTAATAATATTGTTAAATTATTTGCAGAAATTTAATAGATGATAAAGATCGAAGAGAGTGTTTCTCTACCGTGCTTTTACAGGCGCCTGCGACATCGCAGTAATACTGATCGATAATAATTGGATTTTCCACTTCTTTGAATCTTAGATGTGTAAAATTAACATGTTGCACCTGACCTCTCCCAACCTACCAACGATCATGATATAGAATATTCTTAATTATAAGAAAGAGCATGATAAGGCATATAATTAAATTAAGTTCTTGTCAACAAATAAATATAGATTATCGGAGGAAATCGATCAGTACTTGCCAGGTCTTGATCCGGGCTCCGTTAGTAGTTTTATAGAATGAAGTGTGCTCCACTGCAATATTTTCTACTTTCACAATGTTTCCATCTCTACCTAAGCTTCCAATGCTATCACAAATGGATCGAGCACCAAAAAAGAGTTCATTTAAATTCATTAGTAGAGAAAAAAATAAGCCATGAATATCAAGTTTGATGGTAGCTTGATTCCTGGCATAAAAACTCACTTACCTTATACCATGACCAGGTCCACAGTTGACATATTTGACTCTGATGTTTGAAGTTTGATCTCCAATGGAGACACAATCATCTCCTGTTATTGATCAAGATTTAGAAAAATCAAAACAAACAAAAAAAGAAATAAGTTATCCCATCATATCTTTTCTCTTTGTATTTCCTAAAAAAAAAAAAAAAAGAGAGAAAATAAATAAACATACATGTGCAAGATTTTAAAGGAAAACATATAATGACACGATATTCTCATCTACCTAAAATAAATCATTCCTATATCTTCGTTTTAATATCTATCATTGTAAAAGTAAATAAAGAGCCACAATTCTAAGCAAGATGACATTACCTGCGCCGATATCTGAGCTCAGGACATACACATTGCGAGAATCTGAAATGTGAATTCCATCTGTGTTGGGGCTTGTTTCGGGAGATTTTATTATCAACGATTTGAATGTAACATCTTGACTACCACTGACAAGGATATGGGTTTGCGGACTCCGAACAACATGGATGTCAGTCATATGAACTTCTTTGCAATTTCTAAAACTTAGTGCCTGCAAAGGATTAATGTTTTGAAATGTTATTGCTTCATATCCAACCACTACCAAAAAACCATCCATATATATATAATTTGGATTTTTCTTTATCTGATTTTACTCCAAGTTCGAGAGATAATTTACACAGGGACTTACAGTTGGTGCAAGTGAATTACAGCCCTGTAAAATAAAACAATAAATGGGGAAAGTTAGCTTGTGTATAAAACATTTTCAAAGAGATAAATTATAAAGTATGTGCCAAGTAAATATTTGCAGAGTGAGAATATACCTTTCCAGGATGATATCTGCATGAAATATCCCACCATTGCTTTCCATTTCCATCTATCAGGCCAAAGCCATCTATGTTGAGTCCTGTTATGCCCTCAAATACTAACCATGCCCCTGTCCCTGTTGCTTTCCATGCACTAGGACTATAAGGCGCCTTGATTATTCCATCATGCTGCATACGAATTAAAGATGAAGAGTCAGTTGAACCATATATGTTCATACCTCCAGCAAACATGAATGTTTATGCTCGAATTATAAAAAATGTTCAGATATTCTGCGTATATGTTTGCCTTTGTTTTTTTGTTTATTGGTTACCTTGATATGGACGGTACTGGACTTGCAAGGACCAGAAAATGTTATGGGGGACACCAGGAACGTCTTCCCCTTTGGAATAATCATGGTTGGTGTGCCTCCATTTGCGTTGCATGTACCATTCCATGCCTTTATGAATCCCTGTAATTCAAAAACGTTACTGGTTCAATGCCTTCAAGATTCAACTTCTCTATGTACTATGAAAATAGAAGGGGCGAGAGATTGAAAATAAGATATTTGTTACCAGGGAATCATCTGACTTTCCATTGCCAACCGCTCCATAGTCTAGAACGTTAAATGTATTCTGATAAGCATCCACATTCCAATGAATCGTGATAATTGCTAAAAGCATGCTCAGAATGCATATTCTAGCAAATGAATCCTGCCAAGCAACAAATTTACATCTTATTTTCTGTTTTTTTCATGGGTGAGTCTAGAGTTTATCAGAACTTACCATTAAAATTGATCTGTCTTTACTGAAACAGACTGAAACAATTGATGTGAAAGCAGAGTGGAAGAGAAATTTCAGCGTGTAGAATTTTGTATGACCAAGAAGGTTATAAAAATGATTTTGATTTGCTCTTTACGGAAAGAAATAATGTTCATTCCCTTTTCTTTGTTATAAGGTTCCATTTCAGATACTGCTATTTATAATTAGTCAATCACAAACAGAATGAAATCATATGCATAGAAGTCAGTTTTTCGTTTTTACTTTTCTTTATTATTCTGATTAATCATTGGCGTGATTTACAAATATGAGTTCCTAGCGTTATCAGGTTTCACATTAGTTCTTATTATACAATCCAACGCCAACCGGCGCTGACTTAGTATTACCAAATAACACTAGGAACAAAATCTTGGAATTTAATTTGCTCTCTACACTATCACTGCGCGAAGTTCTCATAATTTTCCAAACTTTGTCTGAATGTTAATCATTCTAATAATGAACAAATAAAAATAGAAAGATATCAACTTAATTTCTGTGCAAAACATTCCTTCAATATCATAATTGATCCCTTCTTAAATAAGAGGCCTATGAGTTGATTGAGCAATTATTTATCACAAATAATAACAAAATAACATGAATGTTATATGCAATAGTAGAAGTTCAAATACTCATAGATGAATTATAACTGACATTGATAAACAAAGCAAAATGGCTTGAAATACGTTTTTCGACTTTTCGCAATACCATTTCTGAAACTTTTAGCTAAATAAAATCAATCTATTTATATCTATATCTATCTATATATCTATATAATTCTGAAGCATGAGCCTGTATAGTTGACATATAGGATGACAAATAGGATTTTTTAGGCTTTAAATTTTTGACAAGTAAGTTTTACTTAAAGGTAATTTCAATAACTTTTAATATTTAATTCATTTATTAAATCTCTTAATAGGTTATTTAAGGATTTTAAGGTTTTTGAAATTAAGAAGTGAAAAGTGAAGAGGTTGAAGGTTTTAAAGTGAGTTAAAGATGGAGGATGAATGGAAGATGAATGTATAAAGTCATGTAACCTTCACGTGATTATGATATATTTATTGTAGGTGGCTCATTTTCCCCTATAAATAGGATTATCCTTGTGATTCTTAAAAAATAACACCATTCACAATTATTTTACATTTTTATTCATTTTTATTTCAGAGATTTTTGGACAAAGAAGGGTGTTCTTTTGGTGGAGGGAGCTTTGAGCTCAACTATTTGTGCAAAGTTTTTTTGAGTTATACGATGAATAGTTGGACTATTGTATCCTGGAGGAGACAAGTCATTGAGAAAAAACTCGTGCACTGGGTTCTAAGTTTGGCCAACCGTAGAGGGCTTGAATCTTTGTAAAGAGAGCGAGATATTTGTGCCTCAATCCGTCTGATTTCGTCATTTTCTTATTTATTTTATAATTCTATTTTTTATTTAATTAAAAAAATAATATTAAATAAACATAACCGCGCAATGCGCGGACTTTGCACCTAATTTATACAATATATAGAAAGCCAACTGGTGCTGGCTAGAATTACGTAGCACCAGTACTTGACCCGTCTTTGCAATGGGAACATCAAGCACTTGAATCATGTTGCTTTCCTAATCTGTAAAAAGATATTGTTAATTGAGGCTCATGTCAACTTGTGCACTAATTTGATTCCTAAGGCACCTTTAAACATAGAAATTTACAAGATTTTGTAGTCTACATTAAAGGGGAGGACATGAAATTTATGAAATATTGGGGCTGCTACAGCTTATTCCTCATTTGTTTAGTTCACCTGAGTATTAGAACAAATCAGGCCCTTAAACTCTTGCATTATCGTCCGGCTATATTTACGTTTGTGCTTTTGGAGGGTGGGGTTACTGGGGTATTTTATATATGTATATGTATATATATATATGTATGTATATGTATATATATTGGAGGGTGGGATATATATATATATATATCTTTTGTCTCTATAGTTTCATTCCCAGAAGCTGCACTTGAAACTTGGATCATAGAAGAATAATGTTATTCAAATTAATTAAGAAGAATATCAAAGTCATCATGCAGACAGATCTAATTTTATTGGAGGAATCTTCTAAGTGGAGTTTTGTGAACAATAGAAAAAAAAAAATCAATTTCAGCCGACTAGTTAATTAAAACGTTATTGATGAGTCATCATGCAAACGGATTTAATTTTATGGAAGGAATCCTCTGCTTCGAAATTAAAATCAAAATCAAACGAAATCGGAATGATTATTTATTCCTCTTGTTTGGTTCAGTATGAAATAGTAATTTAATTTCCTTTAAAGCTAATTGGATTATAAAGACCCATAATCGGAATCAATAACAATTTTCCTTCAACAAAAGTACTTCAATTCCTATTTATTGTTTATTTTTTTTCTTTCAGGACTTTTATAAAAAATGTTAACTACAAACCCAAACTAAGAGGATAATAAAAATCGAAATATGAATATGCTCCAAAGCCAGAAATTAATTAAATAAAAAATAAACTGGAGACAACCCAAACAAGAGGATAAGACAAACAAATTAATTGCAAAAGGCATCATTTAAAAGAAAAGCAATTATAATATAAATAAATATTGATTGTATGGATATGGATAGATTGATCTACATAAAAAGAAAAAAAAAAGTAAAACAAATAATAGAAGAGACTATAATCAATAAGAAAATATTTATTAAAAAAATATATCTTTGAGATAAAAATTGTAATGAAGATGGAAGAGATTTTGTCGTGACAGTAGCGTAAGATTTTTTTTCTTCATATATGAAATAATGAAAAACATGTTTTTTATTTTGATTATGGTTAAGAATAATAACTGATTAATAGGGGTAGGGGGACTAATTATTTTTATTTCGATTTCTGGGTGTATTTTTATCAAATTAAACACTCCCTTCAAATAACATACAAATTTATGGTAGTTATGAATAATTAAAGAAAAAAATCAATTGCAGCCGACTAGTTAATTAAAGCGTGATTGAAGATAACTCATTTGTTATATAAAAAACATCAACGGTTTTAATAACTTTGACAACTGACATTGTGTACAACTGGCAAAAATGACGTTTGTTGAAAGCACATGCAGGCAATTTATTTATTTTTTATTATTATTTTTTATCTCTTTCAGAAACAAGTCGACATAAAATATTTGGGATGATTTGTTCATCCGTGGGCTGGTGCAACTGCAAGTTGT
>JANLJB010028230.1:0-10285 GCA_026212285.1 Bursera cuneata
GTCTCCAGTCAAGCCCAGATTTTACCCAGAATTTTTACACAAAGCTTGATCGACACAACACTTCAAGCCTCCAAAAGATTTTCGATTACTAAATGCTTAAAGCTATTTTGCATGCATCAGCTTCTTCAATTTTTTTATTCCACTGCAACCACAAACATACAACCATTGACATCATTGTTGACATTTTTTTTAAGGTTAATATGCTCTGTTGAATAATGAACTTCTCAAGTACACACATACAGCAGAAAATATAGCAAGCATGCACAATAACAAATATCAAGACAGTCAAAGAACAGTCAGTAATGGTGAGCTTTAAGTCTCCAGAGGCATTCTTCTTGCCAGTTCTTTTGGGCCTGGGGGGTGAAGGATGGGAATTCTTAAGCATCATTTTGTGATGGCGAAGGTTTAAGCATTATCATAGAAAGAGATAATAATCAACCTAAATTCTGAATGTAAAATAGAAAATACCTCTTTGAAAGGGAAGGTGTTAGCCCTTCGACCATCTGAAAAATAGAACTACCCACATCCTCTTCGGAAGTTCGCTTTTCTCCTGAAGCTGTTCATTAAAGTGGGGAAACTAGATTACTAATTTGCATCCCAGTTAAGATAGCAGGGAATCATATGCAAGTTTTACAAATAGCTAAAAATTCTATTTTATCAAGTGAAACACAAATTGTATAGACCATGTTGTCGTTCATTCAATACACAATGCGGTGCATGATAAATGGTAAGATCCCACAGACAATTAAAAAGCTAAAGAAAGACAAAGATATAAAAGGTTATTAACATTCGTTTGATGATATTCAAAAAAACGAAATTACTTTGTATGCAACGATGTTAAACATATATTTAAAATTTACCATAAACAATGATTTAAGTACCTTTGGCATTTTCTTGAGTGGAAGAGTTGCCTCTTAGATATAAACCATCTTTCGAGTCTAACTCTGCTTCTTCTTCCTTTGCAAACTTCTCCAACATTTGACCAATAAGATCATATGCAACTAAACTCGTGTTGTCACAAATTTCTTGAATCGCAAGGTATTGATTTCTGCATTTGATTTGCTTGACGGCTTTTATATCTTCGTATAAGAAGCTAGAAGAAAATAAATCCCTTGAGATTACTGGATCCCTTCTGGTGTTTGGTTCAACCTCATGCCCCAGAAATAAATTGCCATTTAACCTTCCATTTGGTGAAAAAAACTGGGAGAAACTATTCCCATCAGATCTAGATGAGCAAACTTTGCCAATAGTTTCTACTTTGGAATCATCTATATCCATCTTAACTGAATTACTATTAGTTCTTGATTCCTGGAATTGTGAGGAAGAAATTATACTATGGGGATCAGAATCCAGTCTAACATAGTGCTCTCGTTCAAGTCCTTCAGCAGAGATTCTGTCAGACCTCTCCTTAGGGGTAAGGTAGGCAGAAGATCCATTCTCCCTAGTGGCAGAGGCAAGTGGCCTAAAATCTGGCATAGACTCCCCAATGCCTTCTAGTTCATGATCTGATTCAACAGGAGACCTACTATGAGATTTTCCAGGTACCAGCTGCCTACGATAAATATCAACATCTCCATCACTTTTATTATTTTGATCATCACAATCATCACCATCATCACTTTCTTCCAATTCCTCCATGTAAGCATCAGCGAATTCCTGATCAAGCCCACATTCAGGAAGCAAATCCCAGAAAATCTGTTTCATCTGGGCACTCACACTCAACACACACTCTACCTCTTTTTCAATTTCCTCTTTTGGAAAGAATCTGTACGGTGTACTTCGAGAATCACGATTTAAAAAAGCAAGCGCTTCTAATAAAGACTTGGGAATGGTATCCATATCACTGCAGTCAAAAAGATACTCAATTAACATTTTCTTAACTGCTGTTCGTAAAAAACCATTGGGAATATCAGCATTTGGGTCCAATAAATGCTGCAAAGTTTTGAGCTCTGGAAATCTAACCTTTGTTTTAAGCAACCAAATTGCTTTCACTATCTCATTTTGCAAGCTTTTTATTTCTGGTGAAAATTGAAGAAAGACCGTCTCTGAGGATTTCTGAAAGCCTGGTTTTAGTCTTAGTGATAAGCCTGCAACTGCCATTGCTTTGGCTAGTGGTTCCTGAAGTTCATCCACTTCACTGAGTTCTGAAAGCATTTTCTTGCTATTTTTCCTTATTTGCTCAATTATATGACCTCGACTCCGACCATGTCTATGGCGATGTAAGTGAGGTATGCCAGGTTGCACACCTCTAAGCTTCTTGTGCATTGCAAACAGGGCCTGGAATGGCAAGTTCTCCAGTCCAGCCAATACCTTGATAACAGCAGCACGACGAGATTGAACTGCGGGAGTTAAAAGTGTCACACAATTCTCCCGGTAATTTAGTGAGTCATTCAGAATCAGAGATAGCTGCTTTAAAATATCGGTTCTCCTGTGATGATTTTGGTTTCTGAAATCTTCTGAAATATATTCCTTAATAAACATCTTCATTTTCCGTCGAGTTTTCTCAAACTTGATTGAGCCTCCCGTAAGCATCATGGCAATACAGTAAAGCCCCTTATTGTTCAAAGCATCAAGGCAACAGATAAGGATTCTTTTTATACTGTGAGCATCAAAACATTTTACGTCGTCTTGAACATTGTACTCATTTTCAGCAGTACATGCTCCAAACAATTCTTCAACACGTGTTTTTATGGTCTCATAAAATATCTAAGAATCACAATAAAAAAAATATTAAAAACTAGCAATGCTAGATCTAATGCTAAATCGACACATGCAATGAAGAACAGAACACATATCATACCCTTGGCTTTGGTTACTAGAAGTTTAAATTTTGTCTAATGTTCATAAAAGAGATTTTATATTTTTTTATCAGATATTCTCACATTTATGGGGGGGAAAAAAAAAGAAAGCACATGCCGCATCCTTCTAACTATACAGTTGGTTTCCTGTTGCAGTCATCCTGGCCACCGGGTTCAAAAATGTGAAACAAACCCAACCCCACAACCTTTATAATTTAGAAACTTCCATGAATATGAGGCAGGTCGGCCAAGAAGATTTGAAATCCTTACATCCTGACTTTAAGTATCAATTATCTATCAAATCCATAAATACGTATAAATATTGAACGATATCATTTTGATAAAGAGAATAACTTACATCATCTTCTCTAAGCATTGATTCGGGCAATGACCTGGAAATTCAAACCAAAACTATTTAATACAATTACGGTATTGTGAGAAGAGAATAAAGGCATGTTTCTTCCACTTTTGTGGTTTTGACATGCCATACTTTTACAGGTAAAGAAGCCTGCACCACTTACCTATATTTCTTTAAGAATTTTGGTTCTTTTATCTGCTTGCTTTTAGATTTGGATGTAGTGAGTCCAATCAACCACCTGCATGGTGCCATTTAGTTCCGATACATATAAATGAAATATCTAATCAAACAGATACACACTTATACAATAGCTGCTGAGACATGATGGAAACCAGTTAAAGACAATGATATGGCATAAATACAACATGAATCCAAATTTATACTCTTCTATGCTCGCAGTAACCTTTTTTATAACACATTATGGGCTCTCTATCAAATGAATATCCAATGTTTTTCGAAAATGTTATCGCAATAATAACATTTTTTTTTTCATCTACAGAAAGATAAGAAACGCACCATATAGATTACCTTTTAACTCTCTTCCTTTAAATATCATTTAAACAGTTTCACCAATGAATCCCATCATCTGGCTGTATCCCAAGAGACTCAAAAACTCAAAAGGCTAATTAGCCATATGTTATTGTAAGCCTAATTACGATTTCTTATTTTTCTTCTCAGAAATTACATCAGCAAGAAACATCCGACATTGAAGAGCTACATATAATTTTATATCCCACATTAATATAACTAACACACAGCTCCTAAAAAAATAATAATAAATAAATAAATAAGATAAACTACATCTTATTACCTTCTTCTCAGAAAAATTATCCTTAGAAGAACAAATGTATAGAGGTTTTTTTTATAAAAAAAATAACATAAAATAAAATAAAATTACTCGTGACTAATTGAAAGGCTAATTCCAATTTCTTACAATCGTCTCGTAAAATAGATTAACAAGTTAATGCTGAAACTGAAGTAAATAGCGTAATAAAAACTGAACCAAGGGGAAGGAAGAAGCGGCGAAAGCGGTGAATGACTGACCGTCTTTTGAGCTTAAGTAACTCCTCTTGATGCTTAATCTCCGATAACACGGTTTCACAATCTGTAACGAGGAGCTCCGTCGGTGCCATTCTAGTAGTATTCGAATATGTTTAGGCGTCCCCGTGGTATGGTGTTGTGATTAGACTGCCGTAACGTTGGAGAGCAGGAGCGAGAGAAGACAAGCAGGCGAGGCGGGAGGTTAGGGTTTTTGAAGTTAGAATTATTTTGATTATTATAACGACACCGTGGAGTAAAAGTTGTTTTTCTTGTCACGCTAAGCCGGAGAGGTAAGCTGGAGAGATCTCAAAGTCAGGAGCTGAAAGGTATCTGTCTGTCTGGCTTGGCTTGGCTTGGCTTGGCTTGGCTGGGCTGGCTCTGTAGAGTAGTCGGCAAACACCAGAAATCCGCACCGCATTCCATTGGCTAATGTATGTATAGCATGGGTCCCATTTCGTTAGCAAATATTATTATATTAATTAATTAATTCTACATATCATAAATAATTATCATAACTGATTGCATAATATTAATTGTATGAATTTATAACCACAATAAAGTTTAGGCTAAATATTCATTTTCGAGTTATATAAACCTCCCCAAAATTTTTATAATTTATCAAAAGCAACTTGGTTTTATTATTATTATGATTTTGCCGCAAAAATAATGAGAATTTAATTTGATCATAAAAATGTTTTTGCCCCCATTTTTTCCCAACTGCTCATAGTAACTTAAAAATAAAATGATTGAAGATATGAATTAGAGGAACAATGTTATTAATACAAAATCTTCTAAAGCCTCTCATAAAATTCTATAAAATTTATAAAAAATTCACGTAAAAAAATGCTTTCCTTTTTTTTTTTAATAAAATTAAAATGATTCACATGCAGTAGAACAAATCTCAACAGAAATAATATGAATTTTCGACAATTCATAGGCAATAATAAAATACAAAAGACCCAAACTAGACCACAAAATCTTGCCTCCGTTGCTTACTACATTCGTTCATTCATGTAGGTAGAATCTAGCCTAGACAATCTCACCTGACCTTGGAGACACATTATTTTACCTTTTTTGTTTTCTAATCCCTCACTTTTTTTTTCTCTCTTTTTTTTTTTTTTAATTTCTTAAATTTCTTAACCTTACTAATATCACTCCAGTAGCATCCCATTTGAAAATTGAAATTCTTTTTTCCTGTCACGTGTAGTATCACTATTTATACTCTATACACAAACAACCAAAAAGTGCTTGTGGTTAAATGCAAACAAGCACTTCTTTGACACTATAACCTAATGCTGCTTATATAAAAATCTCTTACGGAAATTCCATAAAGCTTCAATAAACTGGATTTTTTCACACCGAAGAAGTTGGAAACTGCAGAGATAAGTCTTCCAAATGAATGAACAATATGAATCAAAAATTGGGAAAGCAGAAGAGAGTGAGAGAGAAAGAGAGAGCACACAAGGGAAAGAAAGTGAAAAAAAAAAGTTAAAAAGAACAGAAAAACATCTGCTATACATGAAGGCTTACTCAAAATTTACAAGAAAATTCCCCAAACAGTCAATTACCAAACGCCCCTATCCCAAACCAGCTCAACCCTCTTGACTAAAACTCTTTCAGTACAACAATGCACTGAAAACAAAAAATGAAAAAATGGGAACAAGGACTTCCAACACACAACCGCGACAGCCTGCAACATAGAATTACATGAAAATTTTAGGCACCCCTGAAGTGAAGCAGAGATCAAATAAGAACTCAAATATCTAAATAGCTTAAACTAACACTCAGCTCATCAGCCGATGCAACTATTGAGACAATAAATCTAACTTGTCAGAAAAAGTGAACTTGAGATATCTACATCACTAGTTATAACTAGTGATAGATGCCGGTTACATTTTCTTGGGCATTTTTCTCATAAGTGCTGAAATACTCTGTTGAATAGGCCAGCACTTGCATATCCTACTTTATACTTTTATATTCATCTACGGCTCATGATATATTAAGGAATGATTTACAATGGGGTATAAAAACAATATGGCAAAAGCTGATAGAAACTCTAGGAATAGCAGAGGCAACTATACACACCATGATTCTTTAAAGTCTCTGATGTTGGCAGGGCAGGCAATGACATCTCTGCAAAATCAGTAGTAGCCATTAGGTCTTCAATGTAAGAACAATTGCAAGTACACTTCCTATGACATCTCATCTTTACATTACGGATGAAAGGAAAAAACAGAAAGTCTCCTTTGCCAATAAGTTACCAGGAGCACAGAGTGACAAGGATGACATTGAAGATGATAATGGCCATGGAGCTGCAATGTTGTCAGTCAAATCACATGTGAAGCTGAAGCCTGTTACATTGTCAAACACCACATCTGCCGGCAAGCTTCGAAGCAGACATCCTGTATATAAAAGAATCAAATTTATTACCTTTATGACGAAAACAAAATTGAATTTCATTAGATTAATATTGGCAACCAGTAGTCCACATCTAAAAGCAAAAGAATACCTATTTAACATTGAAATCAATTTATATTAATTAACAATATGCCAATTTATTTCACGAAAAACGAATTTTATTTGTATGCAATCACAGAAAGAAAGAATTTTATTTCCATCCATGAAATATGACAAAAACAAGACACAGTGTCACCTTCTAAAGCACATTTTTAACCTTTGTTAATCATAATGGAATGGGAATGATTACACCATATAGAGCAGAACTGAAAGGTCGGGAGGGTGATAATCATTCTGCACATATATGTAAGGAGAGTCTACGTGTGTGTCTAATTGCCTAGTTTTAATAAATTGGATTACATGTCATCCCATAATTAAAATTCAGTTCCTAGTATTATTAAGACCCTATAAACCTCCCTTTCCCTCTTCTTCTCTGCATAAGTCACGGATGACAAAATCAGAGTATGCCTCTGTCTGTCTCTTCAATTTTATGTTCTTATGTCATCCCATAATGAAAATTGACTTTCATTGTTGAAAACTAAGAAAACAAGAGATGCCACTGTTACTTTGATATAAGGAACTGACTATTCTTAATGGCAGTGTCTTCTACGTTTAAGATCGAAACATTAAACATTATTTTAATACTCCAGAACAAAATGCATGCATGTTTGGGATTTGATCATTCCAAATATAAGATCCGTGATAGGTCTGGAATCATGCTAACGCTGCTTTAAATATTATCAAAGCATTCCGCTTGCGGTTCTTTAACATAAACCTTAGAGATGTTTTAAGGCATCCAGTAAGGATAAATGACTCACCAATGACATTAATGTTGTGTTTCATAATAAATACTTGAAACTAAAAAGATTTTTTTCCTTCTTCAACTTCCTTCTTTATTTTTATTTTTATCTTTTTGCCCCCCAAAAAACAACTGAGATGAACGAATTTTTTAACCATAAATAAAATTCTCCCCCAGCACCACAACTTGTCGAGTCCTTTTAAAATACGAATAAATTAATAATAGTTCTGATTAATTTGACCGAAAATGGCATATTAGCGACTAAAATAGAAGATTTATGTTCTCAATATGAGAGCACAAATTAAAACACAGAATTTGAGAGGAGAAGGACAAGAGAACAGAAGCAAACCTTGTTGTCCATATGCTGCTTGACCATCCAGATCACAAATTGACAAAAGAGAAAGAAAACATATTAGATGAAATAAAAGGATAAACAGGGAAAAAGATTAAGGACGGGATAGAATATATACCTTGGATGCTAAAGTCTTTCAAGTCAACATCACAAAGCTCATAGATATTTGTCATAACCCCTGCTTTTCGTAACATAGACCCAAAAACTGCAGCACATATTATGGCTTGTTTGTTTGTAATTAACATTTGCTTCTGTATTCCAGCAATATAGGTATTCAACGAGCTACAGCACGTAGGACTGGGAGCAGCTACATTACGGCATGCTTTGATTACTTCAGAAGGTTGCTTAAAACCCAAAGGGCAAACTGCAGTAAAATAATTACTTCATGTTAAGCAAATAATTGGAATTCATAAATCATTCAGAATAAATAGCTTTCTATATCATGCACGTAACATATTTGACTGACAAATAAGGACTATTTATTTAACAGTGTAGAGCTTTGGTCTCAACCTAGCTAGTTCTTATTGGTGCATTTTTTAGTTCAAAGCCCATAAAGTTGATACTTAAAGTGAGATGCTAGCTTTAGTTGTTACCACTTGACCTCTGGCATCACAAGAAAGAAGAGTTCGTATTTTGATAGAACACCTCTTAGAACAATGCTACTTGTACTTAACATTTACAGCCAACAGTTCTTTACATTGTTTATATTCTTCCTTCATTATTACATCTAATACACTACTTTTTAACTTCGAATTTCATTTTCAATCTTCTTTTAGATCTTCACATTTCATTATTATTATTATTATTTTAATTAATGCAACAGAAAGCTAGGTATACGGAAATAGTATCTATAAGACAGATTTATATCATCTCATAATTGATTCCTATAAAAGTTTCTTATGATTGGCATCAGTGGCAAAAATTATCACATGGGCAACATTTTTTCCCTATTTTGCCTGCATAAGGCTGCTATATTATTTACCAAATATTGATTTTTGATTTTCGACATCAAGAAAGTATGGCATGCAGTTGCAATAAGATATATAACATATTTGCTAATTTCAAAACTTTCCATCATTTAATCTCACAAAGAAGAATATCGGAAAGACGTTAATTACGGCCAGTGCATGTTTAACAAATCATAACTCACAGAACCAATGATTCAGCTTCTATCAACAAGAAGTAAACATTAGCAACCTACTAATGCAAACAAATGAAACTAAAATTGTGATCTCTAGCAATCTGTCAAAGACTAGAAAATTCAAGACACTTAAGACAATAAAGCTGGAGTCAGACTTAAAGCCTATTAAAACTAAGGAATGAATTTTTTGGAACTTCTTAACACCTCTTTAAACTTGTTTTGGAGAGAAAATTTTGTGTATGCAGAAAAAGAAAAGGTGCAAGCAAAGGAAATAATGAAGATGTCATGTTATGATTGGAACGAATCAAAAAGCTAACTTACATATCTGAGGATGTAAGACCAGTATAGATTCCCTCTTCTAAATAACATTATTACAGATACTATATAATTAACCACAAGATAGAACAACTTAAAGAATAAAGTAGATGACAAGGAATTTCCAAAAATTTTATAGTGGTACCACATTTGGCAACAAGCATGTAAGATAATTAAGAGCTATACCCTTGTTCACTTTGCAGGCAGATAATATTCGGAATGCAGTATTGGCGGCATCTGCTGACAATTTACTAGAAAGATATGAGTATACAACCCCTTTACAATCATTAATTGTGTCAATATGATTTGAGCCTCCAACTAGATTTTTGTTGTCATTAAGTGTCAATGATGTTCCTGATATCTGCAGAGCAGCCTCCATAATTGCAGGTTGGCAAACTGGTCGGCAACACTCTTTGAGAGGATCAACAGTGCTGCAGGCATCCAGTAATTCGCTTGTGTTTACTGCTTTCTCAAAACTAGTAACATCTTTTACTGGACAAGAGCCACCTGTGAGATTCAGAGGTGTTACAGAGCAGAGTGTATGAATTGTGTTGTTGGCCCCCCTGCTAGCTAGTATACTAATGATATCTGAAAAACAATCATCAGCAACCGCATTTTGCAAGACCAACTTTTCAGAGTTCGTGCTGTAGAAACCCTGGAATATGTGGAGTAAACTACCAAGCTGAGGACAACATATTACATTTCCAACAAGTGCAGCCAAAGGTTGAGAACAATCAGATGCTGTTTTGTCCATGATAATTGACATAGCAGAGAAATTTACTGGGCATCTCCCAGTTAAATTTGGTTCATATGTTGTAGGAAAAGTCGGGTACATTGGAGGCACAGTTCCACCAGTATATGGGTTACGTGGAAATACTGTTGGTGATATTTCTATAGGTTCAAAAAGCCCAGTACTAGGTGGATTAGCCAACTCAGTCGTGGAAGAAACATGACTAGGCCCAAGCACTGTCTGCGATGCCACTATATCTTGGAAACTAAACAACCAGGTGATGAAAAATAAGCA
>JANLJB010028231.1:0-10285 GCA_026212285.1 Bursera cuneata
CAGATACTTTACACCCCGACGTGAATCGGGTTGGCACCTTGATGTAAAAATGATAAAGTCTTTGTGCCCCGACGTGGAAAGGTTGACGCCTCGACGTCGAAGTGGGATTCTGGAATTTTAAAGTTTCAAAAATTACAATTGTGTCATAATTTTCAAATACTATATAAATCCATTTAAGTTTAGGGTTTGCAGGAAGGGAAATTTCCTGAGAAAGAGAGAAAGAGAAGGAGAAGAAAAAGGAGAAGAGGAAGAGAGAGAAAGGCCAGGGGAGTTGCTATTCGTCAATATGAGGTATGAGATTTCTCTTCTACATTATTCTATGCCATTTTGGATTACGGTTTTTCTTGGATATGAATATGAGTTTTGCTTGTGTGAGTCCTATGTGTTGATTTTGATATATTATCCATTTCTATGTATGCATTGCCTTGATTTTGTGACATTGAGATGAATTCGTGCTTGAATGTGATATGAAAATGGAATTTGATGGTATGTGTGTAATTGTGTAGCCGGAATATGGATTTAGTGTGGATATGGGAATTATGTGTGTTAGTGGTAGAGTGATGAATGGATATGTGAGTGGAAATGCATGTTGGACCTTGGATTGCCTAGCTGGGTACGCAGGATCCAAGGGGTACATAGATGGTATGTCAGTGCTAGGCCTTGGATGGGCCCAACTGTGTACTTGGGATCCAAGGAAAGCACGGTTGAGGATCTAGTGTTAGACCTTACATGGGCCCAGCTTGATACGCTAAATCTAAGGAAAGTACTAGATTGAAAAATTGGTAAATGGATAGAATGTGGTATTGTTTGAGTGATTGTAGTAAGGAAATGGTTGGATGTGACCTTGTTATTCTTTGTTGCATGCCTTGATTTAAAATGTTATAGATTGTGTAATTGTGAAAATTCTTACTAGACTGTATTGCTCATCCTTTCTTTCATAGGTACCCGAGGTCAAGAGTCTGGTGGTGATGTTTCGAAGCTCATATAAAGGATCCATGAGAGCCATGAGTCATATTTATGTACTTTGAGCTGTATTTAAGTCGTAGAGATGTATTTGATAAAGTTGTAAAAATATGACTCTTATGTACACTCTATTTTGGATATTATGTAAAAATATATGTTTAATGAATGAATATTTTAATTAAATTTCATTTTTATTATATTTACATAATTCACCCTCAGAATTCGTATATAAGGGATTTTGGCGCATTACGGATATATTCTCTCCAGTTGTAAAACATAGTTCTATTTGAGCTTTACTTGGGATTATAGGTAGAGATAATCTTGAACTTGAGCAGTTAGATGTTAAAACTGTTTTCTTACATGGGGAACTTGAGGAAAGCATCAACATGAAGGAGCTAGAGGGTTTTGTGGTTAAGGAAAAGAAGACAAGGTTTGTCTTTTGAAGAAATCTTTTTATGGACTGAAATAGTCGTCTAGGTAGTGGTATAAGAGGTTTGATTCATTTATGACTACTCATAATTTCTTAAAGAGTAGCTATGATAGTTGTGTGTACTTCAAAATAGGTAAAAACAAATCACTTGTTTATTTACTCTTATACGTTGATGACATATTGATAGCAACAAAAAACAAAGTTAAGACTAAAGAGATCAAAGCTTAACTTAGCAGGGAGTTTGAGATGAAAGATTTGGGAGTAGCAAAGAAAATACTTGGTGTGAGATACATAGGGTATAAAGGCAGGGAGCTTGTACGTTAGTCAAAAATGGTACATTGAGAAGATTCTCAAAAGATTCAACATGTAAACTGCCAAACCAGTGAGTCCTCTATTAGCTGCTCATTATAGACTTTCATCCGTTCAGTCTTTAGATTCAGATGAGGATATTTCTTATATATCTCGAGTCTCATATTCTAGTGTTGGTGGATCTCTCATGTATACTATGATATGCACTCATCCAGATTTATCTTATGCGATTACTGTAGTTAGTCAATACATGACCAATCTTGGTAAGGAACATTGGAAGGCAAACCAATGGATTTTTAGATACTTGTGTGGCTCGTTGGATACTTATTTGTAGTTTAGGAAATCATAAGATGGTTATTAAGTCTAAGTTTGATTAATCCTGGAGATATTGTAGCCATGGGTGTCCCTCACTCCTTGTGGGAGGCTTCAACTATCTTCAAGGTACGTAATTTATGCACATTTATAAGCTACCTTCTCATTAACTTTGTAACCTTCAAACTAATAACAATACTTGCTAGTTGCTAGAAATGACCTCTTGAGTTATCTTCTCATTCAATCTTACATTTACAACTTTGAACTTGAATGCCAAATAATTCAACACAAATCACCTACTACGTGTTTAATCTCCCAATATTCATATTCATCTCCTAGCTCCACAAATTTATTTTGCACATTTGGGTTTGTTTATGTCACTTTTCTCTCACCCAAATGGTCAAGGGGGTTCTGCAAAGCTTACATTCGAGTCCAACATTTCTGTGGATATATATGTGCAGCATTCAAAACCATTATCTGGTGTGACCATACTTGCAAGATGCACTATCTGGTCTAAGATATGACCATGAAGATCGCAAAAGATGAGGGGATTTTGCAGCTTTAATGAACTAGGCCAACAAAAATTATGAGAAGATTCTCGATGGTTGCGTTTCAACCCTGACATCAATTTAGAATCACTAAAAAAGGGTCCAACGTTGAGGGGATTGTTACTGATGTCGAGCAATACTGTTTTCTTCCACAGGCATGTGGCACTGCTGCCTCAGGTCGGTGAGGGTGTTGGATTTCTCTAACATTAAAATGGAGACCATTAAAGTAGTGAATCTCATGGACTGGATCTTTTCCCTTGAACACCTTGCAAGAGCTTTGTGGAGTTTCGTGCCTTAGGGAAGTGCCACATTCAATTAAAAGAGCTTCGTGATCTTCAAATCTTGGTTTTGAGGAATTGCATCAATTTGGCCGAACTACATCCATCAAGTAACAATTTGAAGAATTTAAAACCATGAACAGCATTAGGAAAAAGAAAGAAATATTTTTTTTCTCAACGAAGGCATAAGTATTATTGATCATCAACTCTACATTTACATTCAAATGCCTTAAAATTATTCCAAAGCAAATACAAAAAATCAATTAAACTAAAAATGAATGGACCCTCCCTTGCTTGTTTTGTTCATCTCCTTCAATTTGGCTAAACTTGCTGCTTCATCCATGCCAATTAATTAAGATTTCCCCTTTCTTCTCCTCCTCCTTGGTGTTGGGGTTTTACTACTACTTCACCGCCCAAAAAGGACCTGTTGTGCGGATCAATTAGTGCAGCAGGTGGCTGATCCTTGATGGGCGCACCTCTGATCCTATGATCAATGATGAACCTTGCCTCTACATTATGGTTAACCATCAAAAAGCTGATGAGTGCCAAGCACACTAGCCATGTCTTCATCATGCTGGAGGCTGCCATGGTTATATATTTTGATGAATATTTCTTTGTGTATTATCTCTCTTTTACCTCTCCTTAATTTCTTTGCCGAGGTTAAGAGCTTTATATGGATGTTCATGGTGGCCCTCTTTTAGTGGGAATTTTTAGCTTGGATTAACGAGGAACCTTGGAGATTGACCTTAACTTTTTAAGGGTGTTTAATTTGGGTTAATTGAATTAACGGTTATTCATGTGACAATTGTTCTGTGTTTAACATAGTATTAAAAATAATAGATATTTTATTGATAATATTTTTTTATTATCGATGATTTTAACGTATATTTTATATATATATATATATATATATATTATTAAAATACAGTTGAATATTGTTTATATACTATATATGTGCGAGAGATTAAAGAAATCAAAATATTGGTCATATTATATTTTAAAAAAAAATTATAATGTTAAACTTAACTTTATAAGATGATCATAAAGCATGCAACGTTACAATTAATTTCAAATTTCATAAAACTTTCGTTGAAACTCGACCCGACCCGACAACCCATTTATGTTTGCCCATTTAAAACCCAAATCCCAGACTCCGTGACCAATTGAGTAATTACCCGGACTACACTACAGGCTCTCCTTCGTGCTTCTCCCTTCCCTTTCTCAACGACTTAAAACGTCGCCGTCACGTCTACACTGCCCCATCAAATCTGATAAGTTTTGCAGCAAATGAGACCCTAGATTTTGTGGATATTTCCGAGAAGATGGTAGGGACGAATTCGCTGGTGGGATTGCAAGAGCACTTGAAGCTAGCAAGAGAATATGCTCTCGAAGGGTTGTATGACACTTCAATTATCTTCTTCGACGGTGCCATTGCTCAGATCAACAAGTAATTTGCTCAATCTCTCTTTCCTTCTTCGTGAACTCACACGCACTCACTCGCACACGCTCTGTTGCTTCGTTTTCAGCTAGTTGCTACTGCTGTTTAGAATTTTTTGAATGATTTGTAATTTTCTCACTTTATCTTTCATATTTTGCTGTTGCAGAACAAAGTCTTCATTTTTAGTTCTCTTAGTTAGCTTTATCGGTGCTTTTTTTTTTTTTAAAGAGCTGGGTACTTTAGCACTATTTTGTTTATGTATGTATAAACTTGCGTAATGTTGTTAAGAATAGCAATAAATTTATGATAAAACCTCTAATTTATCTTAAAAAATTTTGTTTGTATATATATATATACATATATTTTAATTAAGAATAAGATTTCTCTGATATTGTGGATTATTATTTTTATAGAGCTAGAATTTGTTTAATGAAAATTTTGACTTATTTTTAATCTTAGGCACCTAACGACGCTTGATGACCCATTAATACGTGCAAAATGGATGAATGTGAAGAAAGCCCTTTCAGAGGAAACAGAGGTTGTGAAGCAGTTGGATGCTGAGAGAAGGTCATTTAAGGATGCTCCTGCTGCAAGACGGCCTTCTTCACCGCCGATCAATGCCAAATCATCATTTGTTTTCCAACCGTTGGATGAGTACCCAACTTCCTCAGGTGCTCCAATGGATGATCCTGATGTTTGGAGGCCGCCGAGTCGAGACACTACAAGCCGGAGACCGGCAAGGGCTGGTCAAGTTGGAATGAGGAAATCTCCCCAAGATGGCACTTGGGCTCGTGGTGGTACTAACAGAGCAGGTACGACTGGCCGTGGTGGAAGGACTGCTGCTTCTAGTAAGGTGAATTCGGGTGCTCGAGCATCAACTACTGGAAAGAAAGGCATTGGATCTGGAAAATCTAGCAAAACAGATTCTGCAGTAAGTTCTAATTCACTTACTATGGTTGGAGGTTATGCAGTGCTTTTAAGTTGTTAATGTGTTTGGGGTTTTGATTTAAGACTTAATGAGTTTACTATGTAGGGAATTTATTGCTAGTAATGATGATCGAGGAAATTTTCAAAAGAAAAAGGGCAAGTTAAATTTGAGTAAATTTTTAAGTCATTATTCTTGAATCTTTAGTTCGATATTTTGATTATCAAAGTTTTGTTTTCTTGGTCTTTGAATCTCATAGTTTTTATGAGCGTCATTTTTTGGGGTATAAAAGTGATATTATGAATCATTGACTTGAAATTTCCCCCTGATCTTGAAGATGTCTCTTTCATTGGAAATTATTTTCCTTTCTCAGTTAATTATATGCCAACTAATTTTTTGTATGACTTTTGATTCGGCTGCTTTGGCTTTTAAAATACCTTAATATAGTTCTCTAAGTTATGATGATATTTAGTGGCACCTTAACTGTATTTTCTAGGTCATGATAATATATTCAATTAATTGTTTCATCGTAATTTGCTTGTGCAATCATCAGAATGGTGACTCTGAAGATGGAAAGTCAAAGAGGCCACAATATGAGGGACCTGATCAAGACTTGGCTGCAATGCTTGAAAGGGATGTCTTGGAAACCACCCCTGGAGTGAGGTGGGATGATGTTGCAGGTCTGACTGAAGCAAAGAGACTTCTAGAGGAAGCTGTTGTCCTTCCTCTGTGGATGCCTGAATATTTTCAGGTATCTTGATTAATGAAGCTGAATTATCAACTTATGTTGCATTGACATTAAGTTCAATTGGTATTTAACCTGTGCCAATTCATCAAAATTTATCATGGCTGTTGAGAAAAATATATGTGCATATTGTTGTTTTTGTATTAGCATATGACCATGTCAGTCTTTTTGGTGTTGTTAAGCAATTTTCTTTTGTCTAGTTCTGTCATTTTTCAGTGTTTATGCGCTGGTTCGTCAATGGAAAAATCACTAATTTCTACTTCAATTTGTGTTTGTTGAAGGAGCCCAGGCAGTGTAGTAGTTACATGGGATTTGACCTATATCTCTATTCTATACAAATCAGTTTTTTATGGCCAATTTTCTGATTACATTTGAGCAAACATGGATGAGTTTTTAAGGGCACATTTGTTTGGTAAAAAATGCAAAAGGATTGAAATAGAAAAATTTCCAAAAACAAGTTGAGGAAGCTTTTGCCCTTTATTCCTGAAATTGAAAACATCAAATGTGGTGTAATCACATATAAGGTCTCTTCAGGGTTCCTACACCTCCATCTCTGCATTTCATGTGTGTTAAAAGATTGTGTGTCATGTTCTAGATTGCATATATATTGGTCTAGACCATTTCTGAAATTAAAAAGAGCTGATTGTCTCTTTGCTTGCAGGGAATTAGGAGACCATGGAAAGGTGTTCTTATGTTTGGTCCACCTGGAACAGGGAAAACGCTTTTGGCTAAGGCAGTTGCCACGGAGTGCGGCACCACATTTTTTAATGTATCTTCAGCTACATTAGCCTCAAAATGGCGTGGGGAGAGTGAACGGATGGTTCGGTGCTTGTTTGATCTGGCTAGAGCATATGCACCAAGCACAATTTTTATTGATGAGATTGATTCTCTTTGCAATGCTCGAGGGTAAGCTCTTGTTCTTCTAGACTTTCCTAGTTTTTTTAAATCTTCCTATGTGGTATTTGTTATGAATGTAGACAGTCCTTGGAGTTATTCCTGCATCATGAGTTAAGTTCGGTGTCTTTGTATTTCTGCATGCTTGTTTGAATAAGTGATACAAACATGTGGTTCTTTAGTCTTTTACCTTGCACATTTTTTTTATGCGTGTATTATTATTATTATTATTTTTATTTTCTGAACTCTATTTCTCTCTCTCTCTCTCTATATCTATCTATCTATCTATCTTTTCTGGTAGTACTCAAAGTTTAGATATTTCTTTAATCTAAAATGAGGTAGTGCTAGATTTATTTAATGTAATGCTGACAGTAAACATGGACAATGTTGTGTAGTGCTTCAGGTGAGCATGAATCATCGAGAAGGGTGAAGTCTGAACTTCTAGTTCAGGTAGATGGTGTAAATAATACTGGCACAAATGAAGATGGTAGCCGTAAAATAGTGATGGTCTTGGCAGCGACGAACTTCCCTTGGGACATAGATGAGGCTCTTAGGTGAGCCTTGTTTATATTTGATCTCAATTCGGTTTTCCATTTTACCTTCGGAATTGATCAAGTCTTGATCTTATCATTTGGGTGGTACTGGGTCACTGCCTCAATTGCTAATTTGTTCACAACACCATGCAGGAGGCGGCTGGAAAAACGTATATATATTCCTCTTCCCAGTTTTGAGAGTCGTAAGGAGCTTATTCGGATTAATTTGAAAACAGTTGAGGTAAATTATAATTCTATTAATTCCCTAATATCCTTTAGTGAACATACTGTTGGACCAATAATCTAGGATCCACATTAATTTATTTATTCTGTTTGTGTAATGTTTTTAAATTTTGTAGGTCTATTCTTGCTGTAAACCCTTAATGTTTCATGGAATAATAGATTCTAATGTTTTGTTGGCATTACTGAATCACTGATCTCACTTGTAATTTAAAAGCAAAATGAAGGCATGTGAAGGGTTGAGCCAGTTGCTTGGCTATATGACGCCAGATTGACACCTTGATGGAACAAAGAATACTCTGATAAGAGACTACTCCTAATTCAATGATGTACTAGGGGGACTATCTATGGAAAGATATTTGATGTTTCTATGCCCACAAGTGTTATAGACAAAATTTGTTGTGAAAAGGGATATGAGCACTTACGAATTGATTTGCAGTAAACAATTTTCAGCCGGTGTGATAAATCAGTGGATTGTCTAGTCCTTATTTTACATTTTGGACTTGCTCTGTTATCTTGATGAAAGTAAAGTTTTTTATGATAATCTTATAAGTTCCAACATTTGTTGATTGTTGTTTACCTCCTGAAATGATTCTACTTACAAGTATATTCATAAATGTCAGGTGGCCACTGATGTAGATATTGATGAAGTGGCTCGCCGAACAGAAGGATACAGTGGAGATGATCTGACAAATGTTTGCCGTGACGCTTCCCTGAATGGCATGAGGCGTAAAATAGCTGGAAAGACGCGAGATGAGATTAAGAACATGTCCAAGGATGAGATTTCAAAGGACCCTGTTGCTATGTGTGACTTCGAAGAAGCCTTGACGAAGGTGCAAAGAAGTGTATCTCAAGCTGATATTGAAAAGCATGAGAAGTGGTTTCAAGAATTTGGATCTGCGTAAGATAGAAAGCCAAATCGTCATCCTAGGAGATGACACATTCCTTGTTGTCCTAATATCTTTCTGCTGGGTGATTGCCTCTTCTGATGTTTTCCTGGTGTGTCACTTGTGTGATGATTGATTGATTATAAATGAAGTGTTGGAAATGTCTCATGTTTTTTTGTCATTTTTCATCTGTAACCTCACCCTATGAAATGCAAATCTGAACTGTGGTTCTCTATTTGTTTCGTCCTCTTTTATTTTGGCAGTGAGAAATCCGTCATCCAATTATGTAGGACCACTACATAAATAGACTTTCTTGTATTATAAATTTTCATTTTAGGTATCTCCACCAAACTTTCTGTCCTTTGTTTGCTCATAACCATGGGAAGGTTCAGTTTGGAATTGAATTCTCCTCTTATATTTTCTTTCCATCTTCTTGTCTTCACTCTCTTCTTCACCTGCCACTGTCTCCCAGTCACAGCCACTTCAGTACAGGCAGAAAGTACAAATGCTTATGACAAGCCACAACATTCATTTGGGCCACAGGGACAGACTCTAAGCCTATTCTACCAAACTGGGCTTACGAACCTTCCTCTAGCCTAAACTAATTAATTCCAAAATTTTCCTTTATTAATAATAGAGTAAATACCATCGACTTCACCGGTAGTTTTCAAAAGTGTTACATCGATATTATGTTATGAAAAATATAAACTAACAGCTACTATTATTTTCCAAAACCTAAGTTTATCATTTTTTTAATAAAATAATATTATTAATTAACAAAAAAAAAGGGAGGTTTATACCAATTTTCCGAACTCCTGGGACTTAAATTATACTTTTGAACACCTCAAGGGAGGTCAGAATATTTACCATATTAATATACAATTGGAAGTTGGGACATCTGCCTCAGTACAGTAAGTGTCCTCATCTGCCTCAGAAATAAACTAATTTCTACAAGAAATTAGTTTATTTCTGACTTTTAATTCTTAAAAGTAATTGCAAATCTCCATGCATCTCAATCACCTCCTTCTTAATGTACTTAATTTGTTACTACTTTCGTATTATGCATTAATTAATCAAAATATTTTTTAAAAATGTGAATAAATATAGGACCTGCTCCAGCATCAAATTGCTCAAGAAATCTTCGTGCACTAACAATGATGCTCTTAGCAACAATCATCCTGCCATGGGTTTAGAGAAGATGAACAATATGAAGATGAGGAGATTGATTGATTGATTATGAATGAAGTGTTGGAAAGTCTCATATTTTTGTTTCATTTTTCATATGTAACCTCACCCTATGTAATTCAATCTGAAGTTGTTTGCTATCAGTTAAACTAAACTCTTTCCTTTTGATCTCTTCTTGTTCTTGAGCTCAAGAGTAACTTGGCAACGAAGTGAACGAAAGATTAATCATGTAATGCGTTATGATATAATATTACTCTTTGGGACCTTGTTTTGGTTTCTCAATTTCAAGTTTGGCCCGATAAGCTCGAGGTGTAACATTAAAAAGGAGTTTTCAATTGGGATATTTACTCTGACCCCCCAAATAGATTTGATGAAAACACTGAACCCTAATTTTTTGCTAAACTAACACATACCTCCAAATTTAGTAACAGACGTTAAAATATATTTTTATAAATTAACAAAATACCGTTTCTACCCTTCTCCCTCTTCTCATCCTCCTTGAACCCTTCTTCTCCATAGCACCACTGCCTGCATCGCCTCCACACCACCATCCCAAAAGCCAAACACCACTATCTTCTTACAATATTATTCTCATTTA
>JANLJB010028232.1:0-10096 GCA_026212285.1 Bursera cuneata
TTCTAAAACATATTAGTAAGAATCACAAAGAAATTTGAAGAGTTTAAGTAGAAATCTCACAAACTCGTGGCTACTGTTCCGGTCACATAACAGTGACTTCTGGTGATCAGAATCAAGTTTCCACCTTTCAGATTGAAGCTCAACGT
The DNA here is from genome assembly GCA_026212285.1 of Bursera cuneata. Lineage (NCBI taxonomy): Eukaryota > Viridiplantae > Streptophyta > Magnoliopsida > Sapindales > Burseraceae > Bursera > Bursera cuneata. The sequence continues at coordinate 147 of JANLJB010028232.1, forward strand.
GTCCTGAGTATGCTGTCCAAATTTCAGCACGATCGGACCACAAACGACCTTCTATCAGAGAAGATGATGAATACTATTCGGTAAAGAACGTGGTTACTGTTCCGGCCACATAACAGTAGTCTTCGGTAATTTGATTCCCGATCTGAACCGTTCAAATTGAAGTTCCACGAGTCCTGATCGTGCTGTTAAAGTTTCAGCAAAATTGGACCACAAAAGGCCTCCGATCGGACAAAGTGATGAAAACTGTTTTGTAAAGATTATCTCTCCAAAAGAAAAACTCTGCACTGCTCCCTGCCTCTAAAACTTCTCTCTCACGATAATACACTACAGTGAACAAAAATCAAATAAATAAAACACCCTAATGGGTCTTATGGGCTGGACCCAACAATTATTGCTTGGATGCTCGTAGTAAGCACTAGATGAATCATCAGAGGGATTCATGACTCCAACAGCAGTCCCAGTGCTGGGAGAGCTTATATAGATATTGGAAGCCATAATCGAGCTTCGATGATTATGTGAGGATTCTATTGGGAAAAAAACCAGGTAGAATAAAAAAATTGAAGCAAAGCAGGGAAAAAGGCATTTAAAAGTGCAAAAGCTTGATTGTTTGCTCTGATAACATATCAGAAGTTTTGGAGCTTTGAAGAAAAGGAAGAACAGTGAATTGAGAGAAATCACAGAAAAGAGAAATTAGAACTTTGAGATGAAAAATGATTGATTTCATTCAACTAACTTATTTACAGTAATTACACAATTTATATACAAGTACAACAACTATCTTTAACTGATTGATCTAACACGAACAAACTTTCCCTCCAATTCACATAACTAATTTTCCCTCCAAAACTACATAATTTGAATTTCCCTTTTCAACTTTCCCTCCAATTTACCACTTTTCCTCCATATTTTATAACTAACATAACAACTTCTCAACGGGCTTTCCCTAGTGTTTCATAATTTGAATTTCCCTTTTTCGGTTACTGTTGTTGCAGGCTTGCAGCTGTTTGCTTGAATTGCATCTTTTGTCTGTTGTTTTGCTGTAGTGGACTTCAGCTCCAGTTGATCTACCAAAGAGCCGGTATTCCAATACTTAAAGTCAGAAAAAATGGAGTCCACCTACGCAACAATTATTTGTTAGATTCATGGTGTTGAAAGGCCCATTAGATGAGAAGGTAGATGACTAGTAGACCCCTTGAATGTACCTTAGCCAAAATCCGATAGCGAACACGTACAATAAGTTAATGATAAAAAGGACTTCAAGTTATTGAACTGAAGAATACGAGGAAAAAAAAAAAGAAGCTATGGGGTCAACGTTTATCAATTAGTTTGCAGTGTTTAAACAAATGTAAGGATCATGAAACATTTTTTTTTTGTTGAATTTGTTAATAATAGTCACATTCCACAAATATATGACATATGAGCCATACCATCAACATACCATCTCAACTTGATCTAATAAATATCATCAATTTCTACCACATAGATTTGAATATTATAAAAAATATAAATTTCAATAAGATGTACAAAAAAAAAGAAAAAAGATTATGACATATAATACGAAGAGTTTTTAATAAAATCATTATATGTCGGGGGTTTTTTTTTTTTAGTTTGAGATACTAAATTATCATATTGAAGTGTATTTGACCATATTATAGACTTGCTTTTTAGTTTCATATTTATATAGTATTTTTTTTAAAGTGAATTAAATGCTAATAAGTATCTATGAGTGAAAAAAATTGGCACGTAGAAGGTCCTCAAAGAATTAGCTCTGGATTGGCATTTAGCAAAGCTATTGAATGTTTAAGATATTAGGGTAAATTTTTAACTAATTTTATGTTTTAGCTATATTTTCTGCTTCTCAAATTTATCGTAAATATTACAAGAAAATCTTCATTCAGTGTCTGAGATAGTTTGGGTCGCGTTCCCTTCACGGACATGTGGAAAAAGAATTCGCGAAATTAATATTTATTAATATTCTTAATCGATTTAAAATTAAATTCAAAATTACTCACAAAAGTAATTAAAACAGAAACAACTTAAAAGTGAAAAACAAAGGTCGGTTTCTTGATTTATTAGTTTTGATATTTGAAAGTGAAAACATAAATTTATTTATGTGAAAAGAGAACGTTTACATGAGAGCTTTTGTAATTTGCAAGATGGCATTATATTTTACAAGGAGAAAAGCCAGATAAGTTTTCCATCGAGAACTCACAATAAATGTGCCGAGCTCAACTATTAAAAGGATATGTTTGTACACAAACGAGAGACTCGAGATAACCTAAAACGGATGTTGAAGAAGTTACTTTCTGTTTGTTTTCAGAAGTATACTTCATATTAATTCATATTTGGTTTTTAGCTAATTTAAGTTAACTAGGAAGAAGAAAAAGAAAAGGATATGGGGAATGAAATATTTGCTGAACTAGCCAGTAGTACATAAATGTAAATCATAATATTGTATATTTTGAAAACAGAAAATGGAAACATTTGTTGAACAAGCTAGTATTTTAGACTTTGCAAGAATTACTGCGAAAAGAAAAATAAAAACAGAAATAAACGCCCTTAAGGGTGTGTTCTTTTTTATTTTATAGTGGTTCAGTGTTATATCCGTTAAGAAAATAATAGAAAAGGAGGTAGAAAATTATTATATCAATCATTATAAAAAATAAAAAGAAAAAAAAAATTCTTTACCTTGCTGCTTACACTTTAAGCGAATTAAAGAACCAGATGAACTTTGCTTACATTTTAAGCGTTGTCACCGAGAATATTACAATAATAAATTATATTTGTCTATAGTGGGTGGCATCTTAAAAGCTTTTCCGAGTAAGAATAGTTTTACTCGAAAGAAGTCATTTTAATCAGCTTCCAACGATGGGATATTGTTGAACAAGAGTGAAGAGGTTCTCTACACCGGGACTGGTTGCTCCGTTAAGCTGCTTAATTTGTCACGTATCTTCTGATGAAGCCAATTATAAGTCTCGTTAATCTTCTGGTTAAGCCAATGATAACTCTCCTTAATCTTCTGATAAAGCGAATAATAGGTCTCCCCAATCTTCTGATGAAGCCAATCAAAGGTACGTTTAAGCTTCTGGTGAAGCCAATTATAGGTATCCTTGACAACGGTGGGATGGCTATAGGCAACAACAATTAACACAATAATAGCCAGTGCAATGAAAATGATACGTCCAAGCAAGCGTGGGAGAAGGACAGAGACCAGCGCAACTGAAGAAAAAGATCCGGAGATAATAGCAACAGCACCAAAGAGTTTATCGAAGTAGCCACTCTGATCATGAGAGTTGCTTGTGTGATGAAGTATGCACTTCATATGAGCTGCTAATGCCAAGCAGTAGATGAACGTGGACAATAGAAAAGTGTACATATTGATCGCGCGTGTCTCGAACAGGGACTTGATTGAGCCTTGAACGCTCACTTGCAGAACAGCAACAAGCAATGGAATGAGGAAAGCGAAAATGGCATGATATGGAATTTTGGAAAGCAAGCCTTGCTCGCTGCCAAAAAAAAAAAAAAAAAAAAAAAAAAAAAAAAAAAATANTGCCCGCGCCAAAAAAAAAAAAAAAAAAAAAAAAAAAAAAAAAATATAGAGAAGGTTAAACTTATTTTCACAGTGTATTTAAAGATTGATGAAGCTTTTCTGACAAATTAGAAACTAAATCTAAGATGAAAATTAATTTGCTCCACTAACTAAATTAAAAAAAAAAATTCCTTACTTCCCATCTTATATATAATTATAAAGCTCACTACTAGGCTAGCATACGCATAAACATCGTTAAAAATCTTAAAATTAATCTTTAATTTATGTTTGGTAAATATATATATTTTCTTAAATAAATTTTCCTTTCAAAATCAGTTTTTATATAATTAAATTTCAAAAGTAGGTGAAAGGTACTTTTTCAAAATTTATCTTCTACACAGTTGACATGAGGATAAAACTATTATTAAAGAAAGAAAAATAAAAAATAAAGAAGGAGAAGATGCATGGGATTGTTCAGCAAGTAGGATTTTTCAAACTTTAACGAAGATTAATCTAGCCTTAATTTTGGTCCAAGCCTTGAAATGAAGATCTCTGGAAGATTTATGGACCATCAACTAGCAAATGCTTCATGGTGATAATCAAATAAGAAGGCTATATTTACATTAAATCATTTGCCCATACTTTTGTGAAAAACTAACAACTAAGAATAACCTCTTATTATTATTGTAATTATTATTATTATTATTATTAGTTTATCTTTTGGTTTCTCAGGTTCAAATATCTACACGGGATCATTGATACAAGGAGTATTATTTTATAAATGAGAAGAATTAAGAGAAGTACCAAAAAAAGAAAAAAAGTGAATGTCATAAATCTCTTCAAAAGAAGAAATTAATATAGTAAATAATAAATATAATATTTAATATACAAAATATGGTATAAACAATCAGCATATGTTGCTTCTATCTCACAGTGAATAAAAAATATTTCAAGGAATAAAAATTATATATATATATATACACATATCTTTGTAACAATCAACATATAGACTAAATATATTACTTTTAATACAAAGGGCTGATGGATTAGCTGCTAAACATAATTTTAACCTTAGATTTTAGTCATTTGGGGTGAAATAGAATTACTAGCTAGTTAAAAATAAATAGGTAGGATAGTTCAGGGCCAAAAGATTTTTTAACACCCAGTTGCTCCAACTGTATCGATAGAGCATTTAGTTACACATCTTCGCTTCAATAGTTCAGGGCCAAAAGTTTTTTTTTTTTCCGTAAAAAACTTGAAGGATCCTCCCCTGTTTTCATCCGCTTAGATTTCTACTAAATGCTAGTTAAAACCTTATTGCCACACTCTACTCTTAAACTCTAAAAATGTGTACGTTGATGTAGTTTGCAGGTAACTTACCTCATTGTTTCAGCGTTTCTCTCCCCTGAATCAGCCATTTGCTTACCGACCCCTTACACTCACTGCAGTCCGGCAAAGAAAATTCTGATGATACAAATTTGAAGGTTAAGCTAGTTTTCTGATAGAAATCGATGTTGAAGATGGTCAAGAACTTTAAGGAAAGATATTTTTAAAGATGGGAATGTGTTGATCGCTCTAGTAATGCTAAAGAGAGGAAACAAATATGTTACAGAAACGGAGAGGTGGAGAGAGAAGGCTTCAAGTGCTGGGAAATGAGCCTGGAAGAAGAATAGCAAGTGCCTCTTTGCTAAATACCTAATTTATGTAATTAAATAAGTAGAAATTAATCACTTAAAATGGTAGTTTCATTTTATCAAGAATAAAATAAGAAAATATATCGATTCAATTACGAAAACTGAATCGGTTCCAGTTAAAATTACGAAAACTATGGGGGTTGAAATTGGTATATACCCTTTCAATTACAGAATCTTGTGGAAAGGACTCCATGTTGCTATGAAAAGGGCTTAGAATATTTAATATATAGACGACGGCAGCTCAAGGGCTCTCCTTGTTCGTACAGGGAAACGCGTAGATTAAAACTGCTAAAGTAATCGATCCAAGAACGATGTTTTTTTGGTCAAATGCAGTTTTATTGTGTAAAATGTAACATGATACCTATAAAAACTGAATTTTCTAATTGATAGTTGGAATATGAAAATAACCAAAATTAAGAAGCTGTTTTTAAAAATTTTGATATATCTAACTAAATTGTTGATCTATTAATATTGGTCTGTCAATCGGTTAACCCGTGACGGGTTAACAGTTTATTAACTTTGGCTTACCCATTGATCCATCATGAGTTAACGGGTCAACGGACCAAAATCAACGGACCCATTAGTCAACAATTTGATTAAATAATTCAAAATTTTAAAATTTTAGTTATTTTCAAGATGGTCAATAATATTTATTTTCAAATTTCTGGAAAGTCAATCATTTTAGGTGAACCTAATTAAAAGATGTTTCCTGGATTTCTCTCATTCACTAGTACTGTTTAGTGGAATAATATATAAATATAAATGCCAATTCATTAAAAAAAAATTATCTTTCTGATTACTGACAAATCTCTTCTGCAACCATTCTAAGTGAATAGCTAGCTCACTTTATACTAATAAGAGGTTAACTTTTATTGGAAAAGAATATATTTGAGCATCAACCTTGATCTTCAAAAAAGGATACTTATAATTTTCTTTCACATTAGTGTTAATAAAAGGACTCTTCCTTTTCTTAAACTCTATTATAAACTTAAAAAAAACTTGATGGATGTGGAAAAATATATCAATTGGAATGGTTTATTTTATCTTGCTAATGAAACTACATGAAATATTTTCTTAATTTGAGTTAAAATTGAAGACAAAAATTCTATCATTTCCAATCAGACACAGACTAACCAATAATTTATTTACTAGGCCCTGAGAATATGATTTGATTCCCATGTGTACTTGCACAATTAATGTTTCTAATCAAAGCATCTAGCTTTGCAAGATGCGAAAATGAGCCTTTTATATGTGTCCTATACACACTACAAAGTGCGAAAAAAATAACGTTTTAATTTAAATTATTTTTAGTAATATTTTTAAATTTTTAATTAAAAATTTTATTATAAAAAAATTCACTTTTTCAAACCTACTCTTTATAATATATTAGTATAGAACAAAATTTATTAAAAATTTCCAATATTACATATTTTTAAACAATAATTTATTTTAGAAGTATCTAATCTTTTTAAATAATTAAAATTTGAAGAAAGTTCAACTGAATATATTATATATATTTTTTGTGAAAAATATGTCTGTAAAAACATTTTAGGCAATCTCGGGGTCTAATTTTATTTATGTAATAAAGTTGTTATTCGTTTCATGTAACGCTAAGGAAACGATCTTTCCCAGTCACTTCAAGAAAAAATTCTTTGTCTATTACTTTAGTTTGAATGAATTAAGACAACTCCCCCAGACGGCCGCACCATCAATGATTTGGCAACTTTGACCACCTTTTTTACTAATAAATTAAGAAAGACAATGAATTGTATTCAGACTACAAAAGAATAATAAAGCCTTAATTTAATTATCCGACATAAAGTTAATATTTCAGTACTACATACAGTTTGTATATATTTCAAAATCGATAGACTATATAGATTTTTTACCGGGTCTAGTTTTTTTCTTTAATATTTTCTTCAAATTTTTTATTTTTTTATTTTGTGTTTATCGGGTCTTGTTTCTCCAAGATGGAAGGAGAACCACCCAGCCAATCAAACAGCTAGTGTTTCTTGATTTATTTTATAAACAATTCCCTTACCCCACCTCTTCAGGACTCAAATTAATGTTTCCGGAAACTATAAGAATCTCAAGATGTTTTGGTTTTTTATAAAGAATAATACCAGCAAACTAAAAGTGATAATTAAAGAATCAATTAATGGTTTTACCAGTCAAAAGATAAGATAATAATTAACTAATAAAAGAAATTTCATGAGACAATCATCCGTTAATTATAAACAATGGTCAGAAAGCCTTTGAAAATTAATTAAGCAATCAAGAAAGCTATAATGATACTCACTTGAAAGTACATTTCGTGATCAACAAGAACAAAATTTGACAATGTAAATGATATTTAATGGCTACTCTACGATTAATTAATTCTTCATATATTGAATGTTACATCCTTTATTCATTTGCTATGATCTTATTTCTCTTTAAGTTTAAATCATCTTCTATTTACTTCAATTGAACTTTTTTTTTTTAATATTATTTTTCCAAGTCTCCATGGACTTGGGAGAAGGAAAAAGAAAAGAATATAGAAAAGAAATTTAGGAATTTATGTGAGCGGGTACTTTACAAATAAAAATGTTTAAGCTTTTTTAATAAATCTTGAGGTACAAAAACAACTTTTCAATCAATAAAAGAAAATTCAGCTAGCTAGATAGGGAATACAATAAAACTTGTTTCTATGAAGAATCCTACCAAAATATATAGGAATATGCAAGTGTAAAAGAGTTTTCATATTTACTACATTGCATAGTTATACTATTATATGGTCGATTTAAATATATAGGGAATACAATAATGTGTTGATCGCTCTAGTAATGCTAAAAAGAGTCAAACAAATATGTCACAGAAAAGAAGAGGTTGAGAGAGAAGGCTTCAATTGCTGGGAAATGAGCCTGGAAGGAGAATATAGCAAGTGCCTCTTTGCTCAACCACCAGGCAAACGCGGAATGTCTTTATACTTCTTTCTTAAAAAGAAAAATAAATGTTTATTAAAAGGATGCTTTTTCAATTAGGATAAATACCAATTGCATCCCCTGTACTTTACCTCTAAATTTTGGTTTAACGTCATCCATCTCCCCTACCATTAGTTTTTGCTGTTAAATCTAGCGGTTGACCAATTTAGACTTATATAAAGATAATTTTTAGTATTTATAGGTCAAAAATAATCTTTTGATAAAAAATTAAATGCATCCTGTATATGATTAATATTAAATTTACTAAAATGCTAGTTTTCATTTTATCAAGAATAAAGTACGAAAATTTATGGATTCAACTAGGTTTTAATTTTTTCTTTAATTCTTTCTTTTTTACATATTCTATTCCAAAAATATATTAAATTTAAAACTAGTTTACTGTTTTTTTCTGGATTTTGTTAAAATATTAGTTTTACCCCTACTTTCGTTATATTAATTTATCTGGACTTTTGTAAAAGTATCAGTTTTACCCTCACTTTAGTTATATTTTAAAGTGATGAAAGTTAAACCGTAAGGGAGGTGGATAACATTAAACCAGAAAACTGGGTCCAGTTCAAATTACGAAAACTACGGGGGGTCAAAATTGTATGTACCCTTTCAATTACAAAATCTTGTGGAAAGGACTTCTTGTAGTTATAAAAAGGGCTTAGAAATTATTTAATATAGAATACGGCTGCTCAAGAGTTTTCCTTGTTCACTACGAAGAAAATTGTAGATTAGTTAATGTATAGCAAACTGCTTAAGTAATTGATCCCAGAACGATGTTTTTTTGGTCAAATGCAGTTTTTTTATAAGTAAAATGTAACATATACCTATAAAATTGAATTTTCTGATTGATAGTTGAAGGATTTATGAAAAAAATCAAAATTAAGGAGGTGTATTAAAAAATAATAAAAAATTTAAAAATTTTGATTTATCTAATTAAATTATTAGTCTATTAATATTGATTGATAGACCCTTAATTCGTAATGGATCAATAATTTATTACCTTTAACTAATCTATTGAGCTATCACGGGTTAAGATCTGTTGAGAAAGTATAACTGAGGTCTTGTCTTTGGGTGGTCTTCCAATGATATCTCATTCTAGGGTGACCTCCCTCTGACGTCTTGGGTGTCTGGAGGCTACTCCGATGGTCAATAATATTTATTTTTAAATTTCCGGGAAGTCAATCATTTTAGTTGAACCTAATTAAAAGATGTTTCCTGGATTTCTCTCATTCACTAGTACTGTTTAGTGGAATAATATATAACATATAAATGCTAATTCATTGAAAAAAAAAAAAAAAAACGTTATCTTTCTGATTACTGACAAATCTCTTCTTCAGCCAGTCTAAGTGAATAGCTAGCTCACTTTATATTAATAAGAGGTTACCTTTAATTGGAAAAGAATATATTTACGCATCAATCTTGACCTTCAACAAGGGAAACTTATAATTTTCATTCACATTAGTGTTAATAAAAGGACTCTTCCTTTTCTTAAACTCTATTATTAACTTAAAAAAACATGATGGATGTGGAAAGATAGATTAATTGGAATGATTTATTTTATGCTAATGAAACTACATGAAATATTTTCTTAATTTGAGTTAAAATTGAAGACAAAAATTCTATTATTTCCAATCAGACACAGACTTGTTATGAAATAGACTCATGCAGCATAAATTTGAAATGGAAATAACACAATAAAAATAAACAATGGGCAAAGGATTTACGTGGTAAAACCCTCTTTTGATTGAGGGAAAC
>JANLJB010028233.1:0-10288 GCA_026212285.1 Bursera cuneata
CAACAAAATTTTTTCTTTCAAGGAGTTTAGAGTGATGTAAACGCCAAAAGCGATTTCTGTCTAATATTAACCTAACTAGCTAAGTATGTTATCCAATTATATGATTGTCACATATCATCTATCTTAATTATTCTTATTTAATTATAGAATATATTCTTTTAATCACATCATGTCATTTACTTTGTAAGTTTCTATGAAAAGGTTTGTAAATATAATGTTATTCCTATGTCAAATATATCTTCTCCCAGTTCATTCTATTGATCAATTTAGCCTCTAGATATTCTCTTGTCAACGTTCTTTATGTCGAGAATTCAAAGGTTAATTCCTATGTCAATCACCATGCTAGGCCGTGGCTGTTGATTGAATTCCAAAATTGTAAACTACATTTGAGGATGACTCTATATGTGAAGACAAATTTACATTAGAAAAAGTCAATGATAAGAGGATATCCCTAATTCCCATCATTATCTTTATAAATTGACTAGAGATAGGAAATCATGCATTACATTACATTTTGATTTATTGTGCTTATGAAAACATATTAATAACTAGCAAACAAATTAATGTCCAGTCTTAACCATTATATTAATTTAAGAATGACATATGTATGTCATGTTTTATTTCATTGTTTCATTTAATTAATAGCGGCCTCTTGTTATATTATATAATGCTAAAAATATGAAATTAATTAATATTGATTGTCAAGTTGATAAATGGCACATCATTCCAGATGCATGATTTAGAATAAAATTTTCACATTACCTACTGTTTAATTTATATGTAAAAGTTATTGGCTATTGATCCTAATCTTTCATTGAAAGCAAATTAAGGAGTGTTTGGCACCAGCTGCATCACATGATTCACATCATCCTTTTCAACACAGCACTTTCTTTTAAGATATAATTTGACAGCATCTAAAGGAGTCCTCTTCTTTTACGTGTTGGCCATTAGTTGAGTTGATGCCAACCTTTCGGACGAGACCTCAAGACCCCTGACCATCCAATATGAATCGCATCAACTTTTTTTTTATACCAAGTACAGAGGTACTTACATTATAGTTTTGTTTAGTAATTCTATTTTATCTTAGATTCACTTTGCATACATAACCACAGAGACAGAATACTTGGCCGCTAAGTTCTTTTGCACCTCGAGGCTTCTCTTGATTACTGTGCCTTGCTAGCTAATAACTTGGCAGGATCAAACAAGTACATGTTCTTTGTGCATGCAAAGTACGTAGAGGTAGCATAGAATTAATGGGAAATTGTGCCCAGGCCAGCTTTGCGCTTCTTCATTCAGTTTACGTAGGGATATTTACCAATTGATCCTCTAACAAGAAATTGGACGTTTCAGAAACAAAATCTTGTATGAGATACGTTATCATGCAAGTCCATCATTTTGCCGATTTTCTAAGTTTAGCTATCCAGGGCTAATTTTAAAATTGACAAAATTAGAGAGGATCTTCTACGTATTAATTATTTTTTTTTCTTTTAGTATCTAACACTTTGTAGTTCGACGACTATTTTTGAGATCTCGAACTATTAGTCTCTAACGCTTAACAGTAAAAATATCTTTTGGTCTATCCGTTTATTGAATTGTGATTATCTACATTTTTTCACGCGCCGTTATCTTACAAATCGCATACTAAGTTTTGGTTGTTTTTCCAAAATTTTTAATTATCTAATCAAATATTGATATATCAAATTAAAGTAACTAAAATGAGTATATGGTTGAGAAAGTAGATTAGGGAAAAGAAAAGGAATCAGAATTTGTTTAAAAAAATTATAATTATATATTTTTCTATAAAATATGAGTGACCAGATACATCATTTTATATAATGACATGGTGCATCAAGAGCAGATAAATTTTTCTCAGGAAATGGATGTTTCACGAGAAGACCATTGGGAGACAAAACGTAGTGGGATGTGCTTTAATTTGGGAGGCTTCAAATGATGGAAAATGAAACTCAATTACTTTAGGCGGAGGACAAACATATTATACAAGAAAGAAACAAAATCCAACTTCTGATCCCCAAGAAAAAAGAGAAAAAGTGAATGATCGATCCTTCATTAACTAGTGCTAATGCTCTATGATTGCATGTGAGAACCCCCATTTTGACCTTCAAAGCAAGCTTTCAAATATTATTTGTGCCACAAACTTTAACTTTAGAACGTGTTTGGTTGAGTAGAAGATACTCTGCAATCCGCAATGATGATTCGATCTATAATGAGTTCCCAATCTTTTCTTTGTTTTTGCCTTTTGCTCTCCGGAAGGCAGTGGATAATGATGATGGAAGGTTGCTTTATGGGTAATGCCAGTCTCTATCCCTGCCAATTGAATGCCATTAATTGGTTGGTGAATATGCTTCCGAAAAGAGATGGCCACAGCATTTGAGAGAAATAGAACTTGGTGGTTTCGGATGCCTTTCCTTATTAACTTTTTGCAAATATGGAAGAATCTCATTTGCGTTTGACTTATGAATAATGCCGTGGTTGTTGACAACATTATTTTCTTTTTCTAGGAAGTGTGGAGACATCATCGTGTAAAGGGCAATGTATTTAGACACCCATATCTTGCCATGTGTCTTTGGCTTTTTCCAATCAGCTGCAGCTTCCCTAATTGTGTTTTCATTTTGTTTAATCTCCTATTAAGATGAGTCAATTTTAGTTGAATGGATGAACCAAATACATAAAGTGATCTATTGAGTGGGTCTCACGTTAGTTTTTGGGTTAATTAAAAGTAGTCATTTAAGGGGGGTTTTTAAAACTAACATAAATCTTGTTTTGTTCATTAATTAGCCTTATTGAGCTATCGAGCGAGATGTTTAGCTGTCAAAGTGATACTAGTTAGATGTCTAACTAGCAGAATATCGAGTTTTTATCTCTTGCATCTACATTCGGAAAAAAATGTATATTTTCTCATTGACGATTAAACTTAGTTGGACAATCAAAGAAAATTTTGAGTTTTGGTATTTCTTATTGGATCCCACAACTTAGTTATTTTGTGTTATATTTTCTCAAAGTTTTTCCTCTTGTACCGAACTAATTTCACTCATTTAAAAAAGAACTAGATTATAGGAACTTAAATTTGTGATACTAATCTTTAATCATTGATATGCAAATAAGTGATAGAAATGTGATAAGTTGACATTATAAATAACTATCTCTTAACTTTTCATTCATATCTATTGGATTGTAATGATTAGGGATGGGCACGGGTCAGGTCGGGTCGGGTTTTGCAGAACCTGACACTGACCTGAAACCCGACGGGTCGAAAAAATTGGACCCAAAGTCGGGTTTTGGGAAAAATGAACCCGACGGGTCGGTTTTAGTCGGGTCTGATCAGGTTTTGAGTTGGTCAAACTTGGTTGACTATCCGGTTGGGGTTGGATCTGAATCAGACTTTTTAATATAATAAATAAATATTTTTAGAAGATATAACTGAAATAAATTGTGGCCCAGCGGTAAAGGTTCGGATGGGGATTTGGTATACTTGCGTGATGGGTTCGAATTCCCTTATTCCAAATTTTGTCAAAAGTTTAAATCTTTATTATGCAACAAATAAAAATATTTCACATTATTATGCTAAAAGGGCTTGTAGCCCAGTGGTGAACTTATGAAAATTGTGTGTAATAGTGCTCTGAAAATTGTGTGTAATAGTGCTTAGGTTCAAATAGCACTCACACCAAAATTTTTAGAAAATACTATTCTGATTTCGCGATCAATAGGTGAGGATTAATGTAAAAATTTAAGTTAAAAATTTAAATTCCTATGCCCTGACCCTCTAAAGAATTCATAATGCTCCTAACAAGTCTTATTGGTCACTAAGTACCAATGACAAAATTGTCTTTTTATAGATTTTTATTTTCTCTTCTTTGTCTTCAAAAGAAAAAAACTATAAAAATTTTGCAACTTAAAAAAAAAATCCTAATTGAAATCCCTTAAAAACCCTAATAAATCCCTCTTTCTCTCTCTTATTTTCAATACTCTGATAGAGGGATTGGTCTCAACTTTCCGATGACCGACGTGGTGGTGGGGGGCTGTATACTGGGTGCCTTTTTCTTTTCTTTAATTTAATCTGCAATGGAGCTTTCTATAATTTCTTAAATCTTTGAGATTTTATTGTATCTAGACCAAATATAAGGAGGTTGATTGTTATTTTCCCACAAAACAGCTCCCCTGAGTAACATCTAAGAACTTCCAATTCACAAACGAAGTGGTCAACATATTTCATTAAAGCAAAGTCAAACTATTGACGTCGCTGCCCAAGTGGCTTCAAAAGAGGCACGAGAAACTTCACTAAAAAGCAAGAGAACAGTACTTACGGGGTCCAGCCTCCACCACAAGCGAGAAAAGCGAGAAGGGTCAGCTTCTAGATCACTTCTCGACCGCTAGTTGCGGTCAATATGCAATGATACGAAATTGCTTTTAAACACTCTTCACATTAACAAGATCCCAATTCTGCGGCAGTGCTCTCGCCAAATTTAGAGGACGACATTCGTAGACTGTCTATCGTGCAGACATGCCGAGATAAACAGCCAACGCACAAATTGAGAGACCAAGAGCAAGCAAATTGAGTACCTGCCAGGAACCTGCTATCGAGCCTGGAACAGTAACAAATAGAAAATAAAAAAGGGTTGGGCTTTATGTTTGGGGCTTAAATATTCAAGTTAAGCCTACATCTATAAACTTAAGCTTTTAGGAAAGTGATAAACTTAACATAGTATCGGAGTCATGGTTACCTAACGATCCAGGTTCGAATCTCTGTTATTATTTGGCCCACTTGTAAGACCCGCTGAGGCATATGAGGCTCCGTTCTAGTTCACGTTGTAAGTAGTAGTAAGACCCAAGTTAAGTCCACACTTATAAGTTTAAGTTTTTAAGAGAGTAGCAAACTTAACACTTTAAGCAAATTTAGAATCCTCTCATAATATGATTTTCACTTTTATGTTTATAAACATCTTGTATCATACGAATTTTATTACTTGTATGTGGTTAAGATTTGTTGTATTTTTCTCTCGTTTTTAATATCTTCTATATCAACTACAAACTATACTTTTGTATTTTGTCAAAATAAAAATCAGATCACGAGAGAATTTCATATAAGAGCTTGAATTTCATAACTAAGTTTCCGTTAATGATGTTTACCTAAGGTTTACATGATGCGAAGTTTAAAGCAGCCTTGAGCTCATTATCCTAGAGAGTTCGGACTCAAGTATTACAACTGGGTATCGAAGCCTCTCGCTAGATCGAAAAGCTAAAAGAGTATGAAAATGAAGAGTTTGTCACGTCTCACATCGCCTTTTCAGGTTTTAAAAGGAACGAGTTTGTCACATCCCACATCGCCTTCTTAATTTGAAACGCATCTTACAATATTGATCAGTGATTAATTATAATGCACTAGAACACTTGAGTTTAATTAAATGGGGTTTAACATGAGCATAGAAACGACATAATATGACACTTTTGTCTCAATTTGACACAGTGTTTTCAAAGACAATCAGATTGTAGTTTCAATATTTTTTACTCTTTCAGAGTTTATTATCTAAAAACAACGAACCCAAATTTATTTTTATATATATATTGAACAGATGCATATCAAATACAGATGATAAATTCAACTATTCATTTTTTAAATTTGTTAATATGTTCTGTATACGTCATAACAGCCGTGGGTTGACTGAACTTTTTCATACACTGCCCAAAAAAAAAAAAACACAAAAAAAGAGCCGCAAAATGCTTTAAATTAATGCAACCTAAGATTTGAAAAACCTTTTTTTTAGTCAGTTAATAATTTTCTTATAGGAAAGTCAAAATAGGGGGCTCCTAACTTCTTATTATTATTTTTTTTTTTGGGTCCTTTTAATTAGGAGTTGAAGCCTAGAAGGCCATTCTATATTCAAAGGGGCGAAGATCGTACACTTCTTATATATTCAGCAATTATTTTCAATAAAATTGGTCACTTTATTCGCTAAAAAGAAGCACAAATTACTATTTGGTATAATTTCATGATTATTAATAGATTTTATGATCCATTCTCTTTTAAGAATAAATGCATGTTACCGAAGGAACTAGAACTCAAAATCTATTAAAAAAAAAAAAAAGGAGAGATCATAAACATGAACGATGGAATGAGTATTATCATATTTTTTATGTCCATATCTCAAATTTTGTATTTCAAATAATATGATATTAATTTAAGAAGTCATATTTTTTATCGCATAATTCAATATCTACGTAACAATG
This sequence comes from Bursera cuneata, assembly GCA_026212285.1. Taxonomy (NCBI): domain Eukaryota; kingdom Viridiplantae; phylum Streptophyta; class Magnoliopsida; order Sapindales; family Burseraceae; genus Bursera; species Bursera cuneata. The sequence goes on from JANLJB010028233.1 coordinate 6,244, forward strand.
ATAAATCAAGTTATATTAGTGGGATACAAAACTTTGGACTTAAATCTTGGATTCATAGTATGTATTACTCAACCTAAATTCCTAATAATTTTACCATCTTTACATTCATAGAATTTGGTACTAGCTTGAAACTTTTTTTTTTATGTAAAAAGGTTTACTGTAATTCTTACTGTATGAATCATTAAATCAGGAAAATGAAAAATTAATATGATTATTACTTATCCAATAATTTTATATCATGTTAGATTGTGTATGAGTATATGTATATTGTTTAGGTTTTTGGGACTTAATTTTATACATAATTTGATAACCGTTTCTTTTTCTAATCTAATAGTGGAATGAGTTGCTGAGTTAGCATGAAGAAAACTATATTTTAATTTCTTTTTTTCCCCGTTAGCTTGTAATAAATCAATCACTAGCAAATAATGTATAAAATAAAGTTAAAAAAATTAAAGTCTAATAACTTGACATACATACATATATACATACATACATACATATATATGTATATATATACACACGTATATATACACACGTATATATATACATATATATATACACGTGTATATATACATGTATATATACATGTATATATACACATGTATATACACACACGTATACATATATATATGTGTATATATATATATATATACACGTATATATATATATACACACGTATATACGTATGTGTATATATATTGTAATAAGAAAATTGGATACTGTTTGAAATATTTAGTATTAGATGTTTATACGATGTTGTAAAGGTGATTGTTCGAATTGGCTATATTATTTGAAATATTTAGCAGCAGATGTTTATATCATGTTGTAAAGGTGATTGTTCGAATTGACTAATCATATTTTTATTGCCTCAAAATAAGGATCAATGAACAGACTATATCCAAATTATATATTTAATTATTCATATCAAAAATTCAAAATATGAATAGAACATAAAAAATTATGACTTGTGTAACCCTTTAAATTTTATATATAAAACATAACTAAACATTATTATAATTGGTCATTGTGTTTAATTCGTTATTTGAGAATACCTAATATTTATGGGGGTATTTACTCTGACCTCCCAGATAAATTTTATGAAAATACTTAGCCATATTCTTTTACTAAACTATCACTTACCCTTAAAAAACTTAACATTCGTGAAATGAAATTAAAATTTAACTAGTAAGGAATATTTTGTTTGATAAAACGAGATATTTTTTTGTGAAATCAAATGATTATTTTTTCAGGCAAAAGCAGACTCTTTTCCAGTTTCAAAAGCACTATATCCGATACGTTTTGGGAGATAAATATTGGTTTATTAAAAGTCTGAAACTAAGTGTTTTCTCTAAATTTATCTCGAGGGCTAGACAACACCCCTATATTTGTGCCATTTATAGATAACCTTGTCATAAGCTAGCAAATGACTTAATAAGGTGTGACACTTTGAATTATTTATTCTATTGAAAGATTTACATATTAAAAAATTTAAATACGGATACAATACAATATAAAATAATTCAAAAATTCATGCTAACTTGATGGGCATAATACTCGTCATTATTCATCCTCCCATAAAAAACTTACTTTAATATTTTTTTTAACTCATCTAGAAATGAATTTTTATCCTTGAGATTAAATTTAACCAAAAAAAATTAAACTGACTAAAAATCAAAAGAGTCTCTTTAATTTGATTATTCTTCTAATTTTATGAATTAACATCGACACACTTATTTTAGATATTGAAGTACCCATTTATTATATAAATTAAAATAATTTTTTAAAAAAATTAAGAAGTGAAATGATATCCTCTTATAAACTAAAAAATTAGAAAAATAAAAAATTAATCACACTAATTTTGTTATTAAATTTAATGATTTAATTATTTTATATTTAAATAATAAGTTAAGTTTGGTTAAATCCAGATGCCACTTGTGCCACTTGTGCACGGAGCATACTGCCATGACCCAATTTACAAACGTCCAAATCTAGCCTAATCTCATCCTTTTTGTTCCCCTTGATAATCGGGTGACGTGGCCCTCTCTCATCTCCAAAACAAACAACAAAGCGGCGAAGCCAAAGCGCACAAGCACACGCACACCATAACTTGTACGACGGCGTTTTGCTCTTGCGTCGGTAACCGTACAAACAGTAAAAACAACAACCGTACCCGAAACTTTCCAGAAACCAAACCCTATCACCTCGTAACCGCCTCTTCGTATATATTCCTCTCACCTGTACGCCCGTAAAGCTCCGTTACGTCTCCCCCCTTCTAATCTCCTCTCAAATCAACCAATCAAAGCATTCTCAGCATATCAAAATTCTTATTATAAAATTAGAGTTTCTGATGCCTCTCTAATCCCCTAATTACATTAATTCTTTATTTTAATTTATTTATTTTTATCAAATCAAATCTTCATCACTCAATCTCGAAACCCTAACTCTCTTTTTCCAATCTCGAACGGTTTAATCAATCAATGGTACCGCTGCCGAGTAAATTCACCAGAGTCCATGGCTCCTCCGACGGGCCGGAGGCGCCATCTAACAATCTTTGGGTCGGGAACCTGTCGTCCGATACGAGTGACTCGGATCTGATGGACATGTTCGCGAAATACGGCGCGCTTGACAGCGTAACGACCTACTCGTCGCGGAACTTTGCTTTCGTGTACTTCAAGCTTGCGGAGGATGCCAAGGCCGCCAAGGACGCTCTCCAAGGGACCATATTGCGTGGGAACCCGATCAAAATCGAGTTTGCTCGACCGGTTTGTTTTAATTTCTGTGATTATTTTTTATTTTGTGGATTATTGTATTTGTATAATGATTTGTGTGACATTATTGTTGCTAATATTCTGTTGAAGAGGAATTCGATGGTTGTGTACGAGTATTATACGAAAACAAATACAATATCAACAGATTTAGGGTTCAAGTAATATTCAAATTTGACCTAATTGTAAGAGTTGAGCCAATTATGTTGGTCTGGTAATTGGGGAATTTTTATATAGATTCTATCAAAGGTCTAAGCGATCAACAAATGTAGAGATTAATACAGCTGTTGACGAATGTTAACCTTCACTTGGCGTTAAGATTTTGGGGAATGATTTTGATTGAATCGAATTAGCTAATCTGAATTACATATAACTTGTTGAACAAACTCTACATCCTTTGAAAGTAATTTATCTAGGGAATAATCAACAGTAAAAATATCGCTTTTAATCAAAATTCGAGAATGAAATCTGAATTACATATAGCTTCTCGAACAAAATCTATATCCTTTCAAGATAATTTGCTTAGGGAATAATCAACATTAAAAATGGTACTTGTAATCAAAATTTGAGAATGAAATCTTTTCAAAATCATCTGTAGTTTTGGCTCAATGATGAGCCAGAATGATTAATACACCTGCGCCTTGAACAAAGTATGCATGGGATTTGTGAGCCAGGTTTTTTGATGACAGAAGACATTGAAGGCCAGGTTGGTGTTTTTGCTGCCCTCTCAAAAAGAGTAATTCTTGAAAGTGCTTTGAGTTTCAACAATAGTGTGTAAGCCTTTGGGAGTTCAAATGGACAATTTTTGCACAAAATGTAATAACATGATGCCAAGTTTAAATGAAAGCCATGTAAATTTTTGCTTTCAAACTCAATAAAACTTACAAAAAGATGTTAAAGCTCACAATCTTTGAACATATCACAACACAAAACAAGTCAAAAATCTTGTTTCAATGTTTGTTAAAGTTCTTAACAAGGTCTAAAATGATTTTACATTAAACATTGAAAAGCAAATAATTATAGAACTCACATCCCCTGTTAATGTAAAAATCATGCCATGGTCAACCAATCAGACTGTGTATCAATATCCAAATATGTTTTATCAGTGTCCATTTCTTGTTAAGTAGTGAAAATAAATAAAACTAAACAAAATTTTAGGTCTAATAAAAGAGAGGAAAATTACAAATAGAACCCTAGTAGGACCAGTGAAAGTTACATATATACCTCCATTAATTGTATCATACCTTCTCAACCTCAATCCCCTGCTAAAAAATGAGGAT
>JANLJB010028236.1:0-10312 GCA_026212285.1 Bursera cuneata
AAACTTATCTTTTATGCATAAAGTGACTTATTAAACCTGTTTTAAATGTTTTTATTCATTATTTGCATATCTCACTCTCGGGATTCTTGTATAAGGGATTCCGGGGCGTGACAATATGAGCTGCTGTCTTCATACACTTAGCCCAAAATCTTTCTAGCACATTCTTTGCATGTAGCATACTTCGACATGTTTCTACAAGATGTCAATTCTTTCTTTCGGTTACGTCATTCTATTGTAGTGTGTTTGGATGTGTATTGGTGACGTATTTTGTTTTCTTGTGGATAAAGAGAGAATTCTTTTTATGTATATTCTCCTTTGTTGTCTGTTCGTAGACATTGGATCTTCTTTCCTACTTCTCCTTCTACTTGTTCTTTAAATTGTTTAAACTTTGTAAATGTTTCAAATTTTTCTTTCATAAAGAAAACCCAAACATACTTGGAGAAGTCATCGATAAATATCACCATGTAGTGCATTCCACCAATTGACGGTTGCTTGACTCGTCCAAACACATCAAAATGTATCAGCTCCAACGGTTGACAAGCTTTAAACTTTGATTCTTGAAACGATAGTTGACGTGCCTTGCCATATTGACATCCTACACATACTACTTCTCCACTAATATCTAGTTGAGGAAGTCCCTTTAGTATTGACTTTTTCATCATCTCTTTCATCATACGATAGCTTACATGTCCTAATCTTGCATGCCACAGATCTACTGTCTCATTCTTTCTAGTCTTGTCTATGTAAGCCAATTCTGTTGGCATTACATAAAGAAACTCCATTTTCTTTCCTTCCATAGATGGTGTACCAATAGTTTTAAGTTGTTGATACACCTTAATATCTTTAGGTCTGAATAACACATAGTTACCAGAAGATGTTAATTGTGATACTGAAAATAAATTCTTCTTCACATGAAGAACATCTTGTAATTGTAATTGATTAGAACTAAAGCGAGGAATAAAGATTGACTTACCAATGTGAGCTATCGGCAACCTTGAATTATTAGCAATTACCATTATGCATCCACCTTTATACTCTGTCATACTCTACAGCTTTTCTTTATCACCTGTCATGTGGTTTGAACAACCTGAATCAACGATCCAATAATTTTCATAATTGATTCTCCCAGGGATGGCAGTTTATAGAGCTAATTCTTCTTCATCATCCATTCTAACTGAGTAAGACTTATCTTCCACATCCTCAATTAATGCTATAGATGCATCAATATCCCATTCCTCTTCACTTTTATTTTCTACTTTGGAAGTAGTTACATTGTTTTCGGCTGCTCTCTTCTTATGCCAGTAATCTCTCGCGTAATGGCCTTTCTTACCATAATTGTAACATTGGCCTAAATTATGCTTATATTTTTCTGATTGCTGACTACTCTTGTCGTGACTCTTTTGGCCTTTTCCACATTGAAAATTTCTCCTTTCATCTCGATCATTATTTTTCTTTTCTTTTGACCTCATATTATTTTGTTTTCTAGGTCAGTATCTTCCTTTACCGCTAAATAGTGCTTCCTCATCACTCTTTAGTGAGACCCTTTTTATTTGTTTGGCCATTGCTTCTTGATCAACTAATATATTTTATAAATCAATTATAGAGGGTTCAACTGGCCAACCTTGTACTGCTGCAACAACCCTCTAAATTCGAATCTCAACCCATGACTAATTATTCTTTTCATTCTTTCTTCAGTTATACTACTTTTGGGATCTAATTCAGGGATTTCATGACAAAGAGTTTTTACCTTATTAAAGTACTGACTCATGTTCATCCCTTGTAGCCTTGTTATTAGTAGCTCACTTTCAAGAAGCTACAACCTTGTATTATTTTTCTTTGAGAAGAGTGCTGCAAAGGTGTCTCATGCCGCTTTTGGTGTCTCAGCTCACCTTATATACTCCAGCATTTCTTCTTCTATTATAGTTTTAATTACGAACATAGCCTTACCAGCTTTGATTTTCCACTTTTTCAAAGCACTAGCATCCTCTGGTGGTGTTGTCTCATTGCCTCCAATGATCTCCCATAAATCCTGACCTGGGAGATATGACTCCATACAGGTCGTCCACGTGTTGTAGTTTGAATTGTTGAGCTTCTTTATTCCTCCAACTATTTGTAAGTCACTCATTGTGTCTCTTTCCAAGTTTGTTGCTTCAGACTCACTCATTGATCGCTTGCCATCCTGTTGATAGCAATTCTTCAACAGTCCCTGACTGTTTACTACAACAACACTTAACTATCGGTTTCTAACTGACCGATTTAGACCTCACGGATGAAATCGGAACGTCGAAACACCTTAGAAAAGGCTTAACTGAAAATTTTAGAAACCTTAGGATAGATTCTAAAATTTTTCACACTTTGGAGGACTGTACACAATTTCCTCTCCAAGGGCTACAGTGAAATTTATCAACTTTATGACGTCACTAATGACATCATATAAGCTGGCATGGCACTTGCTGACATGGTCAACTTGTCAACATGGCACCTTCTGACTGGTGGTGACGTGGCTAGATCTAACTTGTCTCGTCTTTTACCTTGAGACGATTGACTTTACTCACCTACTTTGACCGACAATTGCAGGAGCGTCTGACCTCTATTTTTACTCCTGTTTGATTCCATGAACTCTTATCGATGAGCTCTACACACTAGTACGATCAAAACTCAATTTTGAGTAACTTGAAATTTTGGGTAGAGGGCAAAAAATTCCTCTGTTTTGCTCAAAAGCGTACAACCTGACTCTGCTACCAAATGTAGCGTTTCCAAGATCAAAGGTATCACAAATAAGCAATTATATTAACTCAAATAGTAATCTTACAACACACTCACTCACAAATTCTATACTATCTTTCTAAAGTTTCTCTCACTAGCCACACTCTCTTCTTTACTACAACACACTCATCTTTCTTGACCATACACAACACAAATGGGGTTGGCTATTTATAGCACTACAAGGTCGGTTGTAACCTACAATTTTTGAATCTTCAACCTTGACGGTGCCTAACCATTTTGACAATTTTCATCTTCTAGAATGACGGTTCCTGAGTGGTGTTTCTAGAATGACAGTAGCTGAAAACTCTAGACTATCTTTGGAGCTTCTAGACAAATAGAGGTAGTGCTGGAATTCTAACATTCTATTTTAGTTTAAGATAAAGCAGGGCAGGCTACGCAGGATCATCTTTGGTTACGATTTTTCACTCGTGAAAGTCACATTAGTACAAAGCTGCAGCTTAAGTATGATCCTGTTGAGGTTTCATTTGTTGCAATCGATAGGAGCCCAGAAGTTGAGGTGAAGTGGTGTGGGGCCCGTCCAATATATGATAATGACATGGAAGGTTTAGATAAAAGGATGATACGTTACGCCTCCAACAATACTAGACATACAAGCAAATTAATTATATAACTTCTTTTTTTTTATTTCAAACAACTTGATGTAATATGATATTATCGGACCCGAAAAACCCGACCCGAACCCGACGGGTTCATTTTTTTCAAAACCCGAAATAGGGTTCATTTTTTTCAAAACCCGAAATAGGGTTCATTTTTTGTGAGCCGATCGGGTTCGGGTTTTTTTGGGTTGGGTCAAACCCGACCCGACCCGGCCCGTGCCCACCCCTAACTCCAATGATGTAACCTACTGGTGGAAGCCTTGAACTTAGAGATGTGCTATCTTCCAAGTCTAAGTGTATATCCCCTTTGGGCCATGCCTCCTGGTGTTTGTATATTTCGATTATAAAAATGATTAAAACATCTCAAAAATTGTGTTTTATTACAAAAGTCATTAAATCTAGTAAAGTAATTAATTTAACACAATTTTCAATGTGATTTAATGGTTTTTATGATTGAAATAAGGGTTTAATATGTAACCTTATGACAATTATTAAAATTACCCTGTAACAAATTGAGTAGTTTGGAGAATTTTGTAAGAAATCATGTGGAAATATATTTAACATCAAGATTGGTAATAAATAAAAAATAAATCAAATCACACAAAAAGACTATTTAAAATATAGTTTGACATCAATTACCTATATCCACGAATAAGGAGATAAATCCACTATATTATAAATATACAGGAGTACAATAGATCACACATCAAGTCTAATATTCTACTCGATATCTAATATAATAGAACTTTATCTAAATATAATAGAGTCTTGAATTATTCTCTATTTCATCTGCTCAATTCTAATCAACATATTAGTGTTAGCAAGAAAATTGTTTGTAGAATAGAAGGAGATATGTAATGGCTGTCAATTGTTCTGCTGGGTTAGGTCCTGATGACTTGATTTTTACCATCATTTAGAATTGAATAATGCGACAGTTGATCAACTAGTTTCTTTGTACTTCGTTTTTTGTTTAATTTTTGGGCTTAAGTTGTTCTGTTCTGGCCAGCTTTGGGGAGCCTATAATTTTTGGAGTGATGTTAAATAGCCTCACTTAACCCTTAATAACCCCATTTTTATTTGAATAATATCAAAATTATAATAGAAAAGAATAGATACAAATTTATATGTATAGTTATCAGTAATTATAATTTGTTATCAGTGTTGAACTCAATGTTGAATAGAATTAAAAAGTTTATTATAATCTGGTTCGTTTCAATTCAAACTAATCAATTAATTATAAGACTTTTTTGTGCATTAATTGATTTCCATCATCCCACCTAAATCCAAGCTTAATTGACTTTTTAAGCTTTAAAAGATGGGATTGATTAAGTCAAACCACCGGGTTGGATGTCATGACCCTATTGAGATGATACAAATTTATCCTCTTTAGGGATAATCTATACCAATGCCCGCTCAAGCCCTAGGCAAGTGAGGCAGTTGGATAGGCCTCCACTTTACAATAAGGTCTCATATCATTATTACTATTAATTTTTGTTACTAATAAATTAATATTTTATCAGTATTTTATTATTTTAGATAATTTTAATCACAAATTTATAGCATTCTTAATATGCATTTGGGAATATAGTTCACCATCGCTATAAGAATTTTAATCAAATTCCAAATTTTTAATTTATAATTATAATTTTATTTTTTACCAATTATTTTATGTTCCTTCTATTTATTTATTGTTAAGAATGCGGATGATAATTGCTTTTGCACGATCTTTTTTCAAGATTAATATTAATTTTAATGGATTAGTTATTGTCCATAAAAAAATTTAGAAAAAAATTAATTTTAAATTTTTAATTAATAAACTGACTTCTCAAATAACAAAAGGAAGAAACTTTAAATGCCAGAAAACAAAGCAATAATAAAATTTAATTTATGTATAAAATAAACGAGGCCCATTTTAGTTTTTTTGCTTTAGGCCTCCCATACTGTTGAGCCGGCACTGACCTATACTTATCTGCTTTCTAATTTGCTTATACTCTTTAAAATATCAACGAAATAACTTAAGTTTAAATAGGCCTCTTTTATTAGACATTATATACATCAATAGTTATATTAATAGATAAGTTTTAGTTTTCAGATGAAATCGTTCTTTTTTTTTTATAATATTAAAGTTTAAATAATTTAAGTTTAAATTTTAGGTGACTTCGTTCTTTCTAATGATATTAGAGTAATTTAATGTTTACATTTTAAGGTAATTCTATAGGGTTTTGCAAAACAAAACCAAACTCAATAGGTGAATTAAAAAATAATCAAAAATTTAAAAAAATTTGACTTGTCTAACGGAATCATAGGCTTGTGGATATTTGTGTGTTAACCCATTAGTCTGTTATTTGCCAATAAACTAGCCAAAGATAATAAATTATTAGTCCGTTACGGGCTAACAAGTCAATATACAAAAATCTACTAAAATCTATTAGCCAACCGTTAAATTAGAAAAATTAAAAATTTTTATAATTTTTTAATTCAACTTTTTTAAGTTTAGTTACTTCACACAATTACTTATAAATTTAGTTGATCGCAAGAGGAGAGATCCAAATGTCAAATTTATACATGCATATTGTGTAAACCAATGGAAGATGATGATTTTCACATCAATTATGCCGTCAAGTGCACGCAACTATTGAACAAGGAAATTATTAATTTAATCGTAGTATATTTTATATATAAATATTATTTAAATATCTTATATAATTATAAAAATATTATAAATTAGATCAAATCCATTACAAGTTTTTATTTAATTAATAGATGAAACGTCAGGTGGAATATTTTGGTCGGGCTAGTTGATAGTAAAGAAAAAGAAGAAGCGAATTGATGAGAATTGAGATACATATGGAGAATAGAAGTGATGCATGCAAGAAGATCCAAAATCCTTCCATTCGTCAGAACAGGAGCTTTACAACCACCACGTGTTGACAACTCTCATGCATGTAACCCATGTTGTTGATCATCTAGCAATATATGCCAAACCACCCAACCCTTCTCTTCTCTTCAGTTCCTATCGCTTTACTTTTCTCTCTTATCACTTCCTCATAAGTAAAGCCAAATCTATATAAACTTACCCTCTGCAGTCTTTCAAATTGTTGTAAGGCTTTGTGGTGGTAGTAGTGGTGGTGATGGATCTGCTCAACTCTTTTCTCAACTTGGTGGTGCCGCCTGCCAGTTTGGTGATGCTGGCCTTTGCATGGCCAGCCTTGTGTTTCGTGAACACTTGTGAATGGCTTTACAACAACTTTTACAGTGAGGATATGGAAGATAAAGTGGTCATCATCACCGGCGCTTCCTCTGGCATTGGAGAGGCAAGATAATTACACTTACCTTTACCACTTGTATCAAATTAATCAAGATAATTTAACAATAATTTCCTATATTTTAATTAGTTTTCATATTGTTTTGCATTAATGTGAGCATTAATTAGAACACAAAACCTTTTATACAATCTCAAGAGACCCAAATTAGCTAAAATAGCATCTATTCACGGTATCATAAGTTACCTGAAGTTTAAAATTCGTATAATCTCTGGCAGGCATATTGGTTTAAAGTCTTAACTTAATGAAAATAATTAGCTACTATCTAATTTAATTAATTTGTTTTTTCCTGTTATGTCTTAATAGTTATTATAAATAAATTTTTCATAAATAAATAAGTTCTTTCTCTTCAATTAGAAAATATATGTAGCATATAAATTTTAATCCTTAGATCCCTCTCAGAAATTACATTAATAAAAAGCTTGCGTATCTTTCATTAATTTTATGGTTGGCAGTGGACATGTTAGGTCTTCAGTTTTTATTTTAATTAGTTTTTTGCAGTATTTTGGTTCATGTGTGGTTCTATTTAATTTATTTATGTCAATCTCTTCACTCTGAAAGTGTAGTTTGATCCTGAAGGAACGATAAAATATGAAAAATATCCCAGAGGTGCAACATAGGAATGCCATTCCCTGTAGTCGCCAGAAGGCTTTAGCACACACTTGAAAATGCAAGTCCATGACATGAGTGAAAATGGGGTACATAGAAATTCAAACCCATTTTACGCGATAGCATCACACTGTCAGAATAACCAAAATATATATCGAAATGTTCTATAATTGTTTTCAAAATGTTAGCTGAGAGGAACCCATTGTAGGCATATTATAGTAAATTTGTGCCTGTCGTAGCCTAGCATTTCTGGTGAAGGTTATGGATTCCTTTTCTCTTCATTATTAATATTCAAAAAAATAAAATATTACAATCCGCTGTGGTTAATAGTAAGTATATTTTCATGCCACTTTTGCACTATTGCAATTACATACTACTACTTTACAAAATAGTTGTTTCTGATTGCAGCAAATTGCATATGAATATGCAAAGAGGAGGGCGAATCTTGTATTGGTAGCCAGGAGAGATTATCGACTGCGAGGGATAAGTGAGAATGCAAGACGTCTCGGCGCAAGGCACGTTATAATTATAGCTGCAGATGTTGTCAAGGAAGATGATTGTAGGAGATTTGTTACTGAAACCATAAATGTCTTTGGCCGTGGTATGTCTCATCCAAATCAGGTTTCATGAATTGAATAGCTGTATATATGTAGGTGTAACTAAATCAAACATTAGATACCAAGGTGAAAGATGAATTTTACTAAAAATATGGATTAAGTACTGCAGTTTCTCCAAGGATTGAGATTTCCATCAATTGTATGACGACGTTTCCAAAGTTATTTCTTCAAAGGCAGCAGCTTTTTTTTCTCTCACCTGACTATGATGCGGGCTTGAAACTAGATGACCAGCAAGTTTTGAGTTAACATATACTTGTACATCTAGATGACTAGTAAGTCTGGAGCTAACTTTTATACAAATATATCTAGGTAGCGCACAAATAAGTTTTGTGTTCCAAGACCCTTTAGAGCCATGTTAGATCTTCAGGAACAATACCCCTGTCCTCAGTAAACGGAGTGCAATGCAAGTAGCCCAATTTTGTTCATCATTGAATAATGTGGATTTTATGTGCATAACGTTCTTTTCATTCTTGTTCATTAATAATGTATCATAATGAACTTTGGCTCCTTGATGCTACTCTGTTTCGTAAGAATCTCGTTTCAGTTTCTCATGATCAAGCTTACTGATTTTTTTTTTTCTCCTTTACCCTTTTTTCCCTTTATCTCCTATTTTGCAGTGGATCATCTTGTAAATACAGCAAGTTTAGGACATACATTTTACTTTGAGGAAGTCACAGATACGAATGTGTTCCCCCATATGATGGTAACTAAGCTATTTTTAAAGGTTACACTTGGTAAAGCAATAATTCAAAAAGAATTATTTTAAAGATTTCTCTTTGAATTGTTGGAACTCGGAAGAGTTAGCATTAAGTACTTTTGAATTTGATTTTCTTTTAACATTTTAGCCCTGTTTTTGGCTAATTACTAAACTAATTTAATTGATGTAAGTTGTCAATTTTCAGGACATAAATTTCTGGGGAAATGTTTATCCAACATTTGTTGCTCTTCCTTACCTACATGAGAGCAATGGTCGTGTTGTTGTGAATGCTTCTGTGGAGAACTGGTTACCTTTGCCAAGAATGAGCCTGTATGCTGTGAGTATATTTAACCATCGAATGCCCATTTCGTCTTGCGGTTGCGAGTATTGAATCTTTTTATTTTCCTTTTCCTTTTTCCTAAAAGAAAAAATGATAATATTTCTTTTCTTTCATTCGTGTTTGCTAGGCTGCAAAAGCAGCCCTTGTAAACTTCTATGAAACATTGAGGTTCGAATTGAATGATGAGGTAGGAGTCACAATTGCAACTCACGGTTGGATTGGAAGCGAAATGACCAGAGGCAAGTTCATGTTAGAGGAGGGCGCAGAGATGCAATGGAAAGAAGAAAGAGAAGTAAGTCTTTGCAATCTCTGGCTCCACCATTGTTGCTTCATGCCAGATATAATGCATATAAATCATCCTCTACGCAGAGTTCATTTATCTCTTCAATTTTCGAAAGCTACGTTCAGGACAATAACAAGTCATGCGTTCTTGCATCTTCGTTTTAGGTACATGTGACTGGTGGTCCCGTGGAGGATTTCGCAAGGTTAATCGTATCCGGAGCTTGTCGGGGCGATGCATACGTGAAGTTCCCGAGCTGGTATGACATATTCCTCCTCTTCAGGGTTTTTGCACCCAATGTTCTCAACTGGACTTTCCGGCTGCTTCTTTCGACACACGGTGCAAGAAGAACTTCCCTCCTCGGCACTGGAAGGCCACTTTCGGTGGAAGGCACTGGCAGACCTCTGCTGCTGGAGGGCACTGGCAGACCTCTGCTGCTGGAGGGCACTTCTCCTAGGAAACTTCTTGCTAGTCCTACTGCTACCTTCTCTCAACTCAGTCCCCACCACCAATACAACCTGGAATAAGAGGCCTCCAGGAAATGGTCATGTTGTTAGCATTTTCAAAATATTGCCTTTGTAATTTACTGTAAAATTGTGCTAAAGGCAGGCCATAACTTCTAATCTTTGAACCTTCAAGCCGAGAATAAGCAGACTGCAGACTTACTCCTGAAACTTGTTTATCAATAAAGAGCTTACGAAATGAGAAGTAGCCGATGGGTCGATTTACCATTTAAAGGTGTTGTTCATTGGTTTCAAGGGTGGGATTGAACATTAATTTGGCCAACTTTTCACCCTTTCATTTGGCAGTATAATGGCAGATAGTCGGCATGGAGCGACAATTCATTTTTATTAATAAACCCATAAAGTTCAAAGAGTAGGATGCTATATGAATCACAATAATTTAACCATCATATTTATAACACTAAATCTTGTTGACAAAATTTTAATTAATTAAAAAAATTTTTCCTTAATTTTCTTTACTTTCTATTTTTCATGTTATAGAGAGTTGAATAAGGAGAGACTTCTTTTAAATATCCTGACAGTCAATCGTTTGTTCATCG
>JANLJB010028237.1:0-10312 GCA_026212285.1 Bursera cuneata
ATTTTCCTCTCTGTGGATTCGATACCTAAAGCTACGCTACAACAACCGCTTAGCCGAAGGTTAATTTTGAGCGGGATCACCCCACTTCTTACAGAATCTGCATTGAATGGGATTCTTCCCCTTATACCTACAATCTTTTTCTTGATGATTATCCTTTTGACAAAAGCTGTAAACTGGAAATTTTCCCTTTTTTACAGTATCAGTTGAACTTCCAGCACTCTTTCCTTTTTCAGATTTGTTAGCTCCTTGTTTCTTCCTATCTTTTTACTAGTGGTTTCCATTTTTGCCTTGCTTGAAAAGCTCCCTCTGACACAACTTCATCCCTCATGCTGATTCTTTATTCCTGTGTCTGCAATTTGCTAATAAGTTCAGCAACTGAAAGATTCTTCAAATCATATGATTCTTCAATAGCTAAGACTTTTGATTCAAATCTGGCTGGCAAGCTGATAAGCATCTTTTCTACAACCTTATTTTCTTCACAATTTCTAGGAGTTTTAAGGAATACTCCTTCACATTTTCACTATCCTTTATCCTTAGCATTTCAAATTCTCTTTTAAGAGTTAAGAGTTTGACTGTCTTTGCCCTCTCACTACCTTCAAACTCAGCCTTCAACTTGTCTCATGCCTCTTTGGGTGTCTCACAAGTCATATTTCTGGTGAAGATCACATCTGACAAGGCTGAATGTATGCAGGCCAATGCTTTAGGTTTCCTTGCAACATCTTCTTCATGCTTCTTCATCTAAGCCAATGTACGATTAGCTCTAAGTGTTGGTGACTCTGAATCATTCTTTACTACATCCTATAAACTTTGAGCTTTCAAATATGCCTCCATTTTGATAGCCCAGATCTGGTAATTTTCCCCTATGAAAACTTGAGGAGCCGTCCTCATAGAATTACTATAAGCTATCCTTTTTTTTTTTCTGCAGTGTTTTGATTCTTGACCTTACAAACACTCAAGCATAAATTTCCTTTAGCTCACAGGTCCCTCAAGAAGTAAGCTCTGATACCATTTTGTTGGTTATCAGACATGAGAAAATATAAAGGAAAAGAGAGAATTCATGAATTATATTGCTCCTTCTTCTCTCACAGTTCATTTATATTTAAACTAAATACATTAGATAGCTTTACATAATTTTTGGAATGTTCAAACCTACTACAAGTACTAATAATCAAACTTTCAAAAACATAATCCCCAAAAACAAGGACAACCATTCATTTACAAAATATCCATTAATTTACTCCTAAACTTATGAGTATCTAGAAAATTCTTACAACATCAACAAGGGCTGTCAAAATTTCTAACTGGCTTCTTTGTAAGTCATATTATGAACTAGCCTCTTCCAAATTGTGATTTGATCCCAAACCTTTATCTATCGATCCTTTGTTTTCCATGCATTGTCCTGGAAAAATAGCTGTAAACTTTTAGCCTGAGACTCCACTTGTTTACACAGGCTTGATAAGCAGCCTGCTCAATCAGTCATATATGTTGCGTTTGGTAGCATAGCAATTTTCAATAAAAACAAGTTTGAAGAACTTGCATTAGGACTTGAACTCATGGGTCGGCCATTCTTATGGGTTACGAGGTCAGACCTCGTGGATGGTTCCAGTATTAAATGCCCAGATGGGTTCTTAGAGAGAGTAGCCGATCGCGCAAAAGATAACTGAAAGGGCACCACAAGAAAAGGTGTTGGCTCACCATTCCATCACTGTTTTCTAAGCCATTGTGGTTGGCACTCAACCATGGACGGCTTAAGTGTGGGAGTTCTATTTCTTTGTTGGCCTTACTTTTTGATCAATTCCTTATCAAGAGTTAACATTTGTGACGTTTGAAAGGCAGGTTTAGAGTTGAACACACAAAAGATTGGGATCACCTCAAGGCATGTAATAAAGAGGAAGTTAGACCAATTGCTACGTAATTATGGTATAGAGCAAATGTGTCCCAACTAGAAGAAATGGCCAGGAAGACTACTAGTGAAGGTGGATCATCAGCAAATAACTTCAAAATCTTTATAGAGCAGTTGAAATGTTTAGATAATACGATCTGATATATGTCTTGTCTGTGAAGAAGTTTCCGGGATGAAAATGGTGAATTTATTGTGTGTAATATATATTGGTGCATATATGTTCTGCAGAATGAGAAATCTAATTGAGAATTACCATATTAATCTAATTCATGTGTAGTCCTTAATCCACTCGGCAAATCATTCTTTTTAGCCAACAAATCAATCCTTAAATATATCCATGCTTGCATCAATGACTTGAGTTGACGATTGAACCTTGTTTTAGATGTATATGTTACATTTCTTTTCTTACGAAATCTATTTCTTAATAGCATAACAATCCCAAGATTTATGCACTTGATTATACCTGCAAATATCTATATAAAGGAATGAATATAATCTCCTAGTCTCAAGTTTGAGTTTCGAGTTTCAGTAGATCATCTACCTTTATTCTTTTATGGTACTAAATCTATTGTCTATCGACTCTACTGTAATTTTTTATTCATGGGATCTAGTGCAACATCAGTTGGCGTCATGGTACCCAACCTTTCCATGTTATTTTGATCAAACTTGATTGGTTAAATTATACTCTTGGTTGGCTGAATTTCTCCCTATTTTCAAAAGTCAAAATCTGATTGGTTTTGTAGTTGATGGAACAAAACCTTGTCCTATAAAGTTTCAACTTGATTCAGCCAAGAAAATCACAACTGTGATTAATCTAGCTTATAAGACTTGGGAGCAACAATATCAGACGATTCTGAGTTGGATCAATGCTTCTCTTACATTAAGTGTGATCTTTCATCATTGGCTTGATTATCTTCTCCTTATGATTTTTTGGAAAAACTAAAAAAAGGTATGCATCAAACTACCAAACACGCATATTTCAATTGAAAAATCAATTACAAAATACTAAAGCAAGTAACCTTTCTAATTCTATTTTTTGTTGATAAGATTACAAATATTGCAGACAATTTATTATCTTATTAATATAATAATGGGTAATGTTAGTCTTGACTAACATTGATCTAATAAAAAAAATCTATAGACTTTGTTGTCTTATAGAGAAATCTCAATTCTAATACTCCTCCTTGAGAATTTCTCTTTGAGACTCCAAGCTTCATCCTCAAATCTTCAAACTTGGATTTCACACCAGTCTTCGTCATTATATTTGTAAATTGGTCTGTAGAACTGCAATGCTGCCAATTTACTTCTCCAAGGCTTTTTGCTTCTCTAACAGCATAATATTTCACTTTTATGTGCTTGGTTCTACCATGTTGGATAGGATTCTTAGACATGGCAATGGCAGATTTTTAGTCAATCCAAATCACAATTGTTTCATTCTAGAATTGGCCCAAATCAGACAAGATTTTCCTCACCAAATTGCTTGATTAGCAGCTTCAGCTGCTGAGATGCACTCTGTCTCAGCGAAGGATTGAACCATAACCTCTTGCTTCCTAGAGTTATAGGAAAATACACCACTGCCAAATGAAAACACATATCCAGATGTACTCTTAAAGTCATCTACACTTCTTGCCCAGTAGTCACTATCTGCATAGCCAATCAATTTTCCACTTTCAAATTCTTCAAATACTAAATATCATAATCTACAGTACCTCTGACATATCTGAGAACTCTCTTAGCTACACCAAGACTAACCTTACTAGGTGAGTACATGAACCTTGAAAAAAGACTGTGGCAAACATTAAATTTCGTCTTGTTTTAGACAAATAGAGAAGACTTCCAATATTACTTCCGTAGATAAAAACATCAGCATTGTACTTACCATCATTCTTAGACAATTTTTCATTGATAACCAATAGAGTGGCTATTGGTTTTGCTCTCTCCAAGTAAAATTTTCTCAACATCTAGCAAGCATATTTCTGTTAAGAGATAAAAATACCATCATCAGTATGATGAATTTTCATTCTAAGGAAATACCTCATTCACCAAGGTCAGACATTTCAAATTCACTCTCCATTGACTTCTTGAAACTGGAAATCAGGCTTGCATTTCCTTTAGTTATCAATAAGTCATCAACAAACAAGAAGAGGATAAGTCGTAATTCTATTGCAGCTTTCTTGATGTACAATATTGCCTCATTTTTACTTCTCACAAAGTCTTGTTGCATCAAATAAGCATCAATTATTCTATACCAGGCCCTTGGAGCCTGCTTCAGACCATAGAGAGCCTTTACCAACTTGTAAACGTTGTCCTCAATTCTTGAAACTTCAAACCCTTCAGGTTGTTCAACATAAATATCCAACCCATTCAAGAAATCATATTTTACATCAAATGATAGATTCTCCATCAAAGCTTAGCTGCTAAAGCCACAAACAACCTTATTGTGTTATGCCGTGCAATAGGAGAAACAATTTTTATGTAGTCAATACCTTGCTATTGAGAATAACCTTTCACAACTAATCTTGCCTTTAACTTATTTTCAAAACCATCAGGACTTAGTTTGGTTCTATAAACCCATTTAACACCTATCGCCTTCTGGTTCAATGGCCTATCAACAAGTTTCCAAGTTGAATTCTTTTCAATCATGTTTATCTCCTCCTGCATTTTTGCTCTCCAACCATCATCAACTATAGCATCTGCAAAACATTTAGGCCCTATTGCTGCTAAGTTGCATCTTTTATAAATCTCACTGAGTGTTCTTGTTCCTCTAACAAGAACCTCATCATCACTGTTGGAACTTTCTTCATGTTCACCAACATTTTGTTTATGAGGTATATTCCTCAAAATCCCAAGCTAATCAACAAGTTCAACTTCACCTTTTTCCCAGTTCCACTTAACAGCTTCATCAAACTTCACATCTCTACTTACAATCAATCTTTCACTTTTCAATTTGAAAACTCTATAACCTTTGATGATGCTATTGTATCCCAAAAAGATCTCCACATTAGCCTTTTGATCCAGCTTGTCTCTATGCACCTTTGGAACATAAGTGTAGCATACGCTCCCAAACACTCTCAAGTGCTCATCTGAAGGCTTGCTTTCATGCCATAATTCATATGGGGTTCTGTCTTTCAAGGCTTTGGTAGGCAACAAATTTAGCAGATAAAGTGGTGTATTCACAGCCTCTGCCCAAAACTACTTAGAAAGAATTTTTTCATATAGCAAACATTTTGACATTTTCATGACAGTTCTATTCTTCTTTTCACTCACTCCATTCTGTTGAGGAGTGTAAGGAACAATTAGTTGATGTTGAATGCCCTTCTACTCATAGAATCTTTTGAAGTCTACGAAGACACACTTTCCTTTTTTATTTGATCTCAATATCTTTATCTGACAACCAGTCTGCTTCTCTATAAGAACCTTGAAGCTTTGAAAATAGCTTAACACTTTTGATTTCTGCTTAAGAAAAATATCCAACACATTCTAGAAAAAATCATCAATAAATAGCAAGAA
The DNA here is from genome assembly GCA_026212285.1 of Bursera cuneata. Lineage (NCBI taxonomy): Eukaryota > Viridiplantae > Streptophyta > Magnoliopsida > Sapindales > Burseraceae > Bursera > Bursera cuneata. The sequence continues at coordinate 5,414 of JANLJB010028237.1, forward strand.
ATATTTGTTGTCATTTAGGGATTGGAAACTCATAGGTCCGTCCACATCAAAATGTATAAACTGCGATTTCTCAGTAGCTTTCCAATTGCTATTTATGAATCACATTCTTGTTTATTTTTCAATTTGACAAGTGTCACATTGACCAATAACATTAGATATGGCAGGCAAGTCATTAACCAGTTCTGATCATACATATACTTCAAAGTAGTAAAACTAAAACGGCTCTTATGCCACAAAACAAAATTATCTACAGAAACTGGGTAAGCATGTATAGAGGTATATAGAAAACCTTTTATCCTTCATAGACACAGTCATCAATTCAACTCTAGAAGGATCAATATTCTTAAAGTGTACAGTATAACTTTTTCTAGCATTTGTCCCACAGTAAGCAAATTTTGAGTTAAAACAGATACATAAAGCATATCAGGGATAAGTTTTGTACCTGAGGTCCTTGGATTGCTAAAATACCTCTTCCCTTCACATCCAGGTACTCTCCATTCCTAACTTTAACTTTAGTAGTGTAGGATCAATCTAAATGCATGAGAATGCCAACATCATAAGTCATATGACTTGTACCACCACTATTGACAAGCCAAAAACTCTATTGTTGTTTGCTGTATAACAAGACAAATAGGCTCTCTTCAACTTGAAATTCCTTCTCAGCTACTTGAGCTTACTTCCCTGCTGGTTGTGCTTGTTTTTCCATACTCTCCCTACGTGTCCAAGTAGGTTATAAGTTTTACACTTTGTATTTGGCTTGAACCAACAATCTTTCTTTGTATGACCCTTCTTCTTACAGTGATAACATGTAACATTTCCCCACTTCTTTCCACTATTGCTGTTTTCACCTTTCTTTTTCTCTTCAACTTTCTTTTCACCAGATTGCTTCCGGTTTCCTACTTGACTTTTTGCTTTCTAACTTACATAAAGAGCTGCCTTAAAACTCTTTTCATGTCTGTAGGCCTTTCTTTGCTCAACTACTTGCAAAGAGTTTGCAAATTCAGTTACTGTCATCACAGATATATCATAAGTATCTTCAAGTAAAGAGATTTTTGCCTCAAACTTCTTAGGCAAAGTCACCATCAACTTCTTCAAAACCTTCTTCTCTGGAAACTCCTCACCAAGTAGCCTAATCTACTTCACAACCTTCATGGTCCTGTAAATATACTCCTTGATGGTTTCTAAATCCTTCATCCTCAAAAGCTTCAACTCTCTTCTGAGGTTAAACAGTTGCATCTGCCTGGTCTTTTGATTTCCCATAAATTAATTTCTCAATTTATCCCAAATCTCTTTTACTGTTTCACAAGCCATTAATTTTGTGAAAATTGACTCACTGACAATTGAATGTAAACAGTTGACAGCTTTTAGCTTTCGAGAGACTTGTTCTTCATGCCTCTTCAACTGATTCATAGTGGGATTTCTAGGTGATAAAGGAATTTCATCATCTATCTCAATAGCAGCTAGCCTTTTAGATAGACCTTCAACTTCACAGCCCACATGATAATTTTTCCCTGAAAAAATTGGAGAGCCTGCTATGATGTTGCTATTGGTTGCCATTTGACAGAAGACCTCTGAGGTGTTTACAGGTTTTATGGTGCGGGTGCCTTATAAGTTCTCTCTCACACTCACAAGACCCTTAAAGAGCATAAAAGCTCTGATATCATGTCAAGAAATGGAAGAAAAATAGTAGTAGTAAACGTACACAATAAAACAAATGAAAGAGTTATTGTTATGTTTTCCCATCTTACTCATTTACAAGACATGTATTTGTACAAAGTTTTCAACCCAACCGTCATGAGTAAAAAACTACTCCAACCACGGGATGAGTTCAATTTGGACTTAAAAAGAGTACAAAGCAATGGCATGAGATTTAGCGAGAGCCAAACTTTGCTATTTAAGTCTCATTTCTATTAGAATTTAGATTTCTCTGGTAAGACTACAAAGTCTTTAGATTTTTTTTTTATTAGATCAATGTTAGTCAAAGAGTTTGTGAAAATCCTTAAATTTAGGATTTTTGTCTTGTAAAAGTACAATATGCTTGTACAAGATCAAAGACCACACTGTGCTTTTAAAACTACTCAACAATCTAGTTCCTTTCAATTTCAAGGGGAACCAAAACATTAGATTTGTAGTCGTCCATGACATATAGCCATTAATTATTTCCGTTAAATGAATCGCTCTTATAAAGGTAGAAGATACAAAGAAGCTTATAGCTACAGTTACTTCTACAACCAAGAGTAAAGATGGTCAAACATGGTTTATAGATAGTGGTGCTTCAAACCATATTACCTCATACCTTACCAACTTGCCTCTATAAGAAGAATATCAAGGGAATTATAAAGTTGCAGTTGTTAATAGTTCAAGTTTGCTCATATCCCAAATTGGTTCATCTAAGTCTCATGATAATTCTTTTACTTTTACCATGAAAAACATTTTACATTGTCTTTTAGCATTTACAAATTTATTATTTGTTAAGCAATTTTATCAAAATAATAATTGTTAGTTTGTATAATGTGATTTGAAGCACCGCTATCTATAAACCATGCTTGATCATCTTTACCTTTATAAGAGCAATTCATTTAATGGAAATAATTAATGGCTATATGTCATGGGCAACTACAAATCTAACATTTTTGTTTCCCTTCAAATTGAGAGGAACCATATTGTTGAGTAGTTCTAGGAGCACAGTGAATCTTATTGAAAATTGACTCACTTCAAAAAATTTAGACGTTATAATCCAATGCTTTTGATGGCATTTGTTTGACACCATTTGACACTTGACAAAAATTGTAGGACAGTGCCCAATAGTGTCAGATGCCAGTATTCGACGTTCAACACACATTGTCGGATGTTGTCAAGCTTGGTTGTCATCAACAAAAGGTTATGACATTAAATTTTTTACGCTCGAGTCAAAACCCAAATGCCACCCTACAATTTAGTTTTTTCTATATAATAATTTATAAAAAATTCGATGAAACTATAAAAATTTCATCAATTTTTTTCAATATATATTTATTCATGCTTTTGATGTGTTGTAATGGGTTTTGAAGTTTGAAGTTGGGTAGTAGTTATTTGTTGAGATTGTGTTTTTAAGTTTGAAATTGAGTTTTGTTGATTGTTTTTTGAAGTTCGAAGTTGTGTATTGTTGATTAGTTGATTGTTTGATTAGTTGATTGTGTTTTGAAGTTAGGGTGTTTCAAAGTTGACGGAGAAAACGAAAGTTCGTTGAAATTGATCGTGACAGTTTGCATGCAAAACCTACACGATCCTACATAGACTGTGTAGGATCGTGTAGGTTTGGCATGCAGACCATCACGGTCCATCCACAGACCTACACAGTCTTCACGGTCCTAAGTCTAGAACATGCATTTTACAAGTTTTCAAAGTTTTACGCTTTGTGGTGCTCTAATCTAACAATATCAATCACTTCTTTGATTACATGCACTATAAGACTGAAATGAAGGTCTTCTTGAAACTTCTATGTCCAATGAAACTTGTAAAATGCATGTTCTGAGCTACAAAATGCATCTTCTGGACTTAGGACCGTGAGAACCATCTAGGTCTGTGGATGGACCATGGCTGTCTGCGTGTCAGACCTACACGATCTTTGTAGGAGATTGTGTAAGTCTAACACAGACATTCACAGTTTGACCTCCACGGTCTGAATTGGACTGTGAAGGTCAAACCGTGAAGGGCTGTGTTAGACCTTCACAGTCCTACACAAACCGTGTACGTCTGGCACGTAGATCATGATGGTCAATTTCAGCAATCTTTCATCTTCTCCGTCAACTTCGAAACACCCCAACTTTGAAACACAATCAACTAATTAACAATACCCAACTTCTAACTTTGAAAAACAATCAACAAAACGCAACTTTAAACTGAAAAATACAATCTCAACAAATCAACACTATCCAACCTCAAACTTCAAAACCCATTACAACAAATCAATAGTATCAATAAATACATGAAATACATAAAGAAAAAAATATGAAATAAACATAATGATGATTTACAATAGATAAAGAGAGTGAATCATGGAATGTATTGAACAGAGAATAGATTGGCAAAAGAGAGAGAAGAGAGAGAGTTACGGTTTAATTCAACATAATGGAAGAGAAGGGTTTATGAAAGAGATAAGGGTATTTTGGATTTATTGTGGTTTTATTCCTGAGGTTGGCTAGATAGATGAGAGAATTTTGTGAAGTTGACTATTCCTCATTTTGACCCCCTCCACTTGGTTATTTTGACAAATTTCCCTACTAATTCAGTGTAAATATTAACCATTGTATCCTATAAAAAAATAGTTTAGATTTCAGCCATAAATCAAAATCCTACTCCGCCCTCTGCATGCACCTATTATTTCATGCTGCTTGTGCCACAACATAATTTGTACAAACTCAGCAACGGTGAGTCCTGGCTTTGTAACATCCATTTTATGTGAGCTATAACTTTTTGGATAAGGTTCAATTTAATTATATCATTCAATCTCTCTTCTCTCCGGCTTTATTACACTCACTCTTCCAAGATATTTGACAATCGTAAAAGAATTTGAAGGCAAACAATTTATCCTTAAAAGTTGGCATGCCTGTACTACAATTTTTGGGATTTTGTTTTAATTAATGGTAGCCTTTCAAAGTTAGTATGGTACTTGTTATTTTATTCAAATTTTGAGTTTAATTTATTAGTCGGCAGGCTCCTCTACTCGGTCAGCTAAGAGATTTGAAGAAGATACTCTAGTTTACATCCAGTAATTAGGACAATTTCAAATAGTACCTTTGTGTTTTGACTTAATTTCAAATAAAAAGTAAATGTACTATTTTCATCAACAAGACCCCTGAGGTTTGCTTTTTTAATCAACTGTTAATTTTAACCCTTAAAAGTACATATTTACCCCTG
>JANLJB010028238.1:0-10316 GCA_026212285.1 Bursera cuneata
ATTGTCATTTACAAAAGTAAAATTCAGATCCTCACTTCGTTTTGTGTTAACTAATTGTTGTGGATAATATTGTGGAAGTTTTCATTATATATCATGAGTGATCTAGATAAAACACAATTCTTCTTTGTTGTCAACTTGCCTTCACAATTGTCATTTACAAAAGTAAAATTTTAAAGCATGATAGAATTCTAGTCAAGTTTTCTTTTAGTACATTCATGTGTCAAAGGCATACTAATCAGTACTCGTGAAAAAGTCACTAGCAAAAAAATAGGTTTTTGCAAAAAAAATTATCATTTTACTCTTGATTTTAGGTTTATTTAAAATTATCATTTCACCCTTGATAATAGTTTTAATGGAATTGTTTCAAAAAAGTCACCTATTTTAAATTCTTCTCACAAAATCATTTCAACAATATAAAAGAATCACATCCTAAATGTATTTATACATTGTGACTAAACTTTAGACTCCAAATACATTAACCAAAAATGAATATCTACTAATAGCTTAACCAACATATGCATTATTTTCACATGCATCAGGAATTGCAAGAGGAAGTGGGTGGCAGCGTATAGGGGCATGTGTAAATCTTGGAGCATACTATCTGGTAGGAATTCCAGTAGCTGCAGTTTTGGCTTTTGTCATCCACTTGAAAGTGAAGGGCCTTTTGATTGGATTAGCTACAGGCTCTTTTATGCAAGCAGTTCTGCTAGGTGTCATAACAATCTTCACAAATTGGCAAAAACAGGTTTCTTGCATAAGACTCTGTTTCACTATAAATTTATTAATTTAGCCCTTGCTGGTCCACCTGATTGTTTGCTATAAATGAAATTGAGGAATATTATTATGTTCTCAACTTAGAATACTTGTAAATCATAAAGTTCTATTTTCTATCACATGTTTTTACATAAGGCAGATAGAGGAACTTACTTTTGTTATGCTAAACCAATTTAAATTTGATTGATGTTATTGTAGGCATCAAAAGCAAGAGAGAGAATACTTGAAGGAGATCATTTCACTGCTTAAAAGATGAATTATGTAAGACCCATTTATTTTTTTTCGTAGAACCACGTAACATTGAGTTATTATTATTATTCTTGTTAGCATATATTTTCTTATCACATGTTTTTACGTAAGGCAGCTAGAGGAACTTACTTTTGTTATACTAAACCAATGTGAAGGCTAAGTACAATTTGATTGGCGCTATTATAGGCATCAAAAGCAAGAGAGAATATTTGAAGGACATCATGTCACTGCTTAAAGTTGTATGATGTAACACCCATTTATTTTTATTTATAGAACCACTGAAATTATTATTCTTACTCTTGTTAGAATATATTTAGCATATTGATTATCTCTTTATGTTCTCATTATCTTCTTACACTCTTTTAAGTACAAAAGGAAATTATCCTTGGTGAAGAAATACAATACAGTAAACTCTCAATAGACTTGTCTCTCATACTCTTTTCTTCACTTTCTGTTTTGTTTTCTCCTCATTGTTGTTCAACAATTCTTTAAAAGTATTTAATTAATAACTTAAATTTCCAATGAACTTATGATTTCGTTGGAACTGCTACTTGATATCTAAAATGTTTATTATGCCAACTTTTGTATCGCATTCAAGTTTGGCAACTCACCAGAAATAAAATGTATTTTTTAGATGACAAATATTCTTGTGTATGCTAAGTTACACATGTTTTCTTGCTAAGATATATAGATGATAATGTTTGTATTTCTTTCTTTCCACTATTATTAGTTCAAACATTATGAATAGTTTTACGTTTTAAGTTTGGAAGATAGCTAACCCCTTGTTAATAACAATTTTTGCAGATCAAATCAGTTAGAAGAAATATCATGTCCGTTGGAAGTTTGAGAATTACTCAATATGAGGAATGTGGATAGTTCTAGTCGTAGTTACAACGATAATATATCAAAATTATGGACAATTAACTTCTTGAATAGATTTTTATGTATGTAATATAAGTTGTGCTGTTATGGAGTACATACATATCCATATATGATTGGGTTCATCAATTGGAAACTTATGTTGATACTTATTAGATATTGCATATGTATTGCACAAAAGTTGCATAGCTACTAAAGGCAAGTTGCCAGAGATTATTACATGCAATACGTATAATAGTTGTATGCAAGTAGGTTATTTATGTGCACAGTTGCAAAATCAAGTTCTTTGAAAAATATATAATAAATATAAAAAAAAATTTATGTGGTAATTTTATTTTAAAACTTTATGAAATAATTGCTAGGAGAGCAACTGAAATCAAATTTTGCTTTATTTTTAAAAACGATATTTATCATATTGTAATAAGGTAAATTTTTAAATAAATATGGTGCAGAGTTAAATTTGATGTTAATAGAGAAATTAGAAGTTAATCTAGTATGTTAATTAAATTTAATTTTCGGAAGTAAATTTTGTTTGTGTATATACACCACCAAGTTAACTAAATATCTATTTTCAGAAACTACTAAACTATATGACCCAAATAGCATTACTTGTATGTGTGAGAATTCTCAATTTTTCTATTTCCAATCACATTTTTGTAACTCATGTTATAATTAGTATTTGCAATATCAGAAGGTTGGAACCTATGCCTATTGTGAGCGATATATAATTCTGATTATGGGCCAAGACCCTTCAATCTCACACGTTGCCTAGATATTCTAAGTTTTTTTTGCTCATTCCCAACCTATTTTTACATGTAGTCATTCACTAATTCGGTTTTTCCATACCCAAGGCTTAATCTTGCCAATGCTCTTGAGCTCTAGTGCAGCTCTGTGCTTCGATGTAGTTCTTTGTTGGGCACTAGTTTTTAAATTGGAATTAAAGATTCGTTGGAGCAGAATTGTCTGAGTTTATCAAGTTGGCTGAACGTCATCTTGCTCGTATTTTCCTTCAAGTGTCCTGCAAAATGTAAAAATAGTTGTGCCCCTTTCTATGTTCTCAAGCATTGAGGAGTTCTTTTGACCTCTTGTTCGTTTTACAGCAATTGGTTGGTAATTTCTTACTTACAATTAATTTTTTCTATCAAGAGACTATTGTTCTTCACCCTCCTTCAAGCTCCATGTAAAATTTTCTTATCATATATAGCACATATTATATAGCCTTGGATGGTGATCCTATGAAATTATTATTGCTTTCAATTTCCAAGTCATTACCTGAGTTTTTGGTTCGATTCCTTATATGATTTGACTTCTTCGTGAAGTAAGAACAAAAATTACAAGAATAAAGATTTAGGTTATGACTAAAATTCTTTATGCAATATGCAGATTTCAAGAACATTAAATTAGGTTTCTACAAGAATTTTGACACCTACTCTCATTCAAACAGAAATCTCTACAATAAACCTATAAATATAGTAGTTAAGAATTAAATTTAATTTATGAAAAAAAAAAAAAGTTAGATGTGAGGGGCTACACAAGGTTATCCCCTATAGGGATTTGTAAATCTATAGAAATGCGAAAAGAATTGTTTAGACACCAAGTTATTTAAACACCTACAATGTTGAGAGGTATGAGATTGAATCTTGAGTTAGGTATTTTCTTATATTTGTGTAAATCTGTGATAACTAGTGAATTACTCTCTCTTCTATAGATGTAAGCAATAATTTTTTTTTATGTTAAATGGTGGTACCTCTTTATGTGATGTGAGTTACTATTTATATGTTATAATGTTGGTGCATTGGAGATTTCAGTGCTTTCTATATGGTATGTTTGCCTTTTTTAGTATTTATTTTATCAATCATGGTGTTGTGTGAGATTGAAACTGGCATTGTTTCACAAAATATACGTTAAGCTTATCATATCTCTCTGTTGGATTTTCAGTAGATGTTTCTAACTTCGGAATTGTATATTGTTAATAACTTTACTCTTAATAATCTGCACTTCTAAATACCATATGCATTTGGGGCTATTGCAAGGTTTTCTTTAAACCTCTTCTGAAGAGTAGATTATGTACATATGGATAAGATATCATCATATTCAGCTTTAAGATGCATTCATATTTGTGATACGTGCCCAATTAACAAAAGCGTGAACCATTTTGTAGCGCTTGGGTCACCAATGAACTAGGAGCTGGGAATCCTCAGGCAGCTAAAGTGGTTGATTAGGCCACAATGAGTTGGGCCATGGCTGAGGTTCTTACAGTAAAGAACAATACTTTTCCTTAGTCGAAACTTTTTGGGATATGCATTTCGCAGTTCAGAAGAAATTGTTCATCAGGGAGCAGAGATGAGCCCTCTCCTATGTGTCTCTATCATCACGGATGCCTTGCAAGCAATACTTTCAGGATAGTATGTTAAAAATTTGTCAATATCTAGTTTTGCAACCCAAGTCAATTAGAAGAATTATCATGTCTTGTGGAAGTATGAGAATTGCTTTACCAGAAGAATGTTGATAATGTTTACTTCTCGGTGTGGTACGACGCTAATATATCATAATTTTGGACTAGAACTCCTTGATTACATTTCTATATCCGTAGTATAAGTTGTTTTGTTATGGAGTATGTACAAATTTTGATCAACTGACAACTTATGTTGATACTTTGTTAGACATATATGTATTTACCACACAATATTTTCACGAAAGATAAATACCTACTAAACGCATTATCGATTAATTGATTGAACTCAGCTGGAGTATTATGCACATTGATACAGAATACAAACGATTATTGGTGATAAATGTGGAGCAATTTGTTATTCTCTTTCAGAATAGCCCGAAAATGGGAGCTAATTATAGAACCATAAAATTGCTACGCTGTAATTAGTTCCACTTAGCAGTAAGTACTACGTTTATAGTATTTAAAAAGATGCTCATACAAAACTTTTATCTGAAAATCACCTTTTCGAACTCTCACATTCCACCTTGCATCTGGTTTCATGACTATTAGATCTTCGACCTTTCAACACACATTGTATGCCGTGATCAAGTATCATCACCATAGGCCCCCAACCAGTTATGCAAGCTATGATTATGATGAATTGATGATTGACAAAGCCCTGTAAGTTCTTCAAATCAATCTTCTTGATAGTAAGACCATTAAATTCGCAAAATTTGACAATCTTTTTAAAGCAATTAGTTCAACATAGATAAACAGAGTCTAAAAAGGATGAGATAAGGGTATGATACCTTGGTTTCCGTCGATCATGTGCTAGGTCCACAGACCACCTTGCAATCTGAAATGTCAACCACATTGCTTCCACATCATATAGTTTGTTCATGAATGAAAAGAATTATTTTTACTAATAAAAGTAAAATGGAATAGCTCATTTTAATGGTTTCAAGCAAAAGGGTACTTTAGTTTTAATGTGGTTCCTGTACCTGAATTAATCTAAGCTACCAAAATTATCAGAATTGAAATAAAATGCGTCACCTTAAGAATTGGCTTTGCATTTGGAGCCTTTTGACTACTAGACACCATTGATGAGACAGGTTTTCGGTCTCTTTGGAGTCGACAAGATGATGAAGGCTTCAGATCTCTTCCAACCCCTGCACTCTCTTTAACATTTCCCTGAAAGCCATGACATGTTTGTTCCACTGATATATTATCCACTGGAAATTTAACCGTCTTAGAATGATTCAAATAGACAATTTAGTCCAAAACTTGAAAAACTACACATCCTGTACTGCTGAAATATTAATGCGGTATTTCATAAACTACTATATATATATTTGAATGAAATAAATGGTAAAAGAAGAAATCAGCTAGAGCTTGTAGTCAATATTACATTTACAAAGAGAGAACCTGCTGAAACAAAACTGGCTCAAGATCAGCAATAACAACACATCTTTGACAATTGGCATATCAGTTAACTATGAAAAGTTTTGCAGCATTACAAACTTTAGTTTAGATTTAGTGATGCAAACATGAGGCTTATTCAATGACTTCTTATCAAGAATATAACTACTGATCAACTATGCAAATCACTCGGACAACAACCTGAAGATACTCCCTTTTCACTCAATTTCTTAATACTGATTACATAACTTGAGTCTTTTTGTATCCCTGTCTGTAAATCCTCTATGCATTGTTCACTTATTCAATATATAAAACAAGTTGAATGAGTAACTTCAATTTCTATATTAGTTTTCAACAAAAATAATTTAAATATTTATATAAGAGGATATTTTCTCTTCCAAATGAATTAGAATGTTTTTGCTGAAATATAAACAAAATATTAAATTGAAACAGAAATGCGTTGGCTTTCTTTCCTGATTGTCCTCAATTCATTTAAATGAAGAACATTCAAACAACCAAAATATGCAATTTTCTGCAAGCCAAATCCAACAACCAAATTCCTTGTGAAAGCAAGTGAAGCAAAACATTAAGAACAGAAATGAACTGGTTCAACGCAACTTATAACCACTCTAGAGTATCCATAGCAATGGTTTACAGTTACTAAATTACTGCATCATTAGAATCCCAAATGAAATAAAATTGATATTAAAAAAAAAGAAAAAAAATCATTCTCAAGTAGAAGCCACTGTCAGGAACTTGCAAACATAGCCTGATTAATTGAAGCTGGTGATTACCTCTTTCTCTTTTTCTCCTTTTATAGAACTCTTCTGCCCAATGACTGCAATGCTTTGAGTTGATTTTTTCGAAGTAGAAAGGTCTGCAGAGCTGTTATTTTCAGACAAGTTGATAAGTCAGATTCTATTTCCTAAACTTAGACATCATACAAGTAAACTAAGAAGAAATAATCTATTGTTTGGAATTGCATATATTGAAAAATAAATATAATGTTGTAAGTCCCTCAGCCTACAGGTCCCCACCAGCATAACATGTAATTCAAGAATTTTGGCTTCTGGTTCTAACAATTTTTACTCTTATGTATTCGAAGGTATTCAATAAACTCGAGGAGAGACTAGCTAGCAACTGCACTACATTTCTTGAACCGAATTTCAATTTATATGATTTCTGCAGACAAAATGATGAATTAAATTCATTTCCCTATATGTTATAGTATTTACAAGGAAAAAGAATCAAGTAGAAACAATACATGGTAACCTTCCATTCGTAGTTAGAAAAGTAAAACATCTCATATATTCTTGAAGAAGACAGTTTCCACATTCTAAATGTCATTACGTAACTATATATTGGTTTCTGGTTCTGAAATTTTCCACACTTTGATCTTGTGCAAAAGCCACCCAACTCTAAATACTTCCTAGCTGTGCAATGACATTAAGAGTTTGTGTCGATAGATCTAAGAGAGGGAGAGGTAAGATAGATTATACCTCTTCGCTGGATCTATGTTCCTTGGACCACCAGTAACAGTCTTATTGTACGAAATGCTCTGAAAATTACAAATGTTATTTCACAGTAAGAGGATACTGTAAAAAGATTAAATATATATAGGCGAAATGAACATAAATCAGTTAACCTACCTTAAAATATTTAGCAATAACTGGCAATTTGGTTGTTGACTTCTCAGCCAAGCCTTGTGAAGTAGTTCCTGGCTCCAACTTTTGAGCTCTAATACTTGAAGAAGATGACCGCAGCTTATCAGACTGAGAACTAACCGGCAATCTGGTTTTTGACTTCTCAGCCAAGCCTTGGGAAGTAGTTACTGGCTTCAACTTTTGAGCTCTAATACTTGATGAAGATGACAGCGGCTTATCAGACTGAGAACTAACGGGCAATCTGGTTGTTAACTTCTCAGCCAAGCCTTGGGAAGTAGTTTCTGGCTTCAACTTTTGAGCTCTAAGACTTGATGAAGATGACAGCAGCTTATCAGACTGAGAACTAACGGGCAATCTGTTTGTTGACTTCTCAGCCAAGCCTTGGGAAGTAGTTCCTGGCTTCAACTTTTGAGCTCTAATACTTGAAGAAGATGACAGCGGCTTATCAGACTGAGAACTAACGGGCAATCTGGTTGTTGACTTCTCAACCAAGCCTTGGGAAGTAGATCTTGGGTTTAACTTTTGAGGCCTACTTGAGGAAGATGGCATCACATTAGTAGATTGAGCAGGCAACTTTTTTGGTAACTTGTCAGCCAATCTCTGGGGAGTTGCACTTGGCTTCACCGGATGAGCTCTTACACTTGAAACAGATGATTCCAGCTTACCCCTTGCCAACAAAGAGTTCAAAACAGGGCCAGTGGAGGAAACTTCAGTAATTTTTCTATTAATCTTACCTGCAGGTTTAGGATCACTTTTCTTACTTGGAAGAAGACGGATATCAGCTTTATGAACAGTTTTTTTAACAAGGGTTGGTTTTGGGATATCAGATTGGTTAGCAGCAGTTTTCACGGTTCTGCTGCTTTCTAACTTTGTTTCGTTTCTAATAGAAGCAATAGTTCCCTGTTTAAGATAAAAGATTAGAACTTTAGTTTCAGAACTTCAAAAAAGAGGAAAAAAAAAATGAGACAAATTAAAACATAGGTGTGGCTGGAAAGTTTATATGTAACATAATTGTATGCACTGCACTGCAATAACTATCACTACTTGATTTGATCATCACAACGCAACAATGAGGTTACTGAACTCCATTCAGTAACAATCCTAGAAGTCCTAGTCATGGACTTTTTATTAATTTTTCTGTCCTTTCCATTTCCTGCACCATTCACCCTGCAACTCTGCAACACACACACAAATACATTTATACAGCTAATTGATTTCTAGAGTCAAGATGATAGAACCTTCAGCTCTATAGATCCTTCTATTTTCATCTGTTCATGTAAGGGAAGCCACCTGAGGCTTACTTGTCAGACTACAAAAACTAGAACTTTCAAAATGGATTTGAATTTTCATATTTTGCGTTGGTTCTGGAAGTCAGGTCATCAAGAAACAGACATGTAACAAAGATAACAATCACTTGCCTTTGTCTGTAGAGAAGGAACACTCTTCTTCAACTGATTGTCTTTTTGGTTGACTGTGCTAGAGACAAAGCTTCTCTTCTTTGCAGTTTTCAAGCTACTACCTGATGGATTGTGCAATGTAGAAGCCCTTTTGAGAGAATTTTTCGCTTTAACAATAGACAAGGATGTTTCTATTCTGTCCTTCATGCTAGCCTTATCATTTAATTCACCGGAGGAACTTTGTTGTCCTGCGTTAGCTGCCTCTGATTGATCCTCAAGACCTGCTGAGAATGAGTTCCGGATAGCAATTGTGTTACTGGCTGAACTTGAAATTGGACTAAAACTCTTTTCCTCTTTTGACAATAGAGAATTGGAATTAGTTTCTTCTCCTGTGTTGCTACTATGTGCATCTTGACAAGCATCAGATGAGCTGACTTCTTGCTGCGCTGCTTGCAGGGCCTTCATAGTTCTAATCTTTTTGTAGTATTCTTCAAAGTATGCCTTCTTCTGGGCAACCAATCCAGGGTTCTTTAATTTCTCCAGCTCCTCCCTACATCTATTGTGATTGAAAACTGACCATCTTTCCCATGCAAGTGACTCAGAAGAATATCTTCCGAAAGAAATCGAGCTCTTCTTGATCAACAATTCCAGAAAAAAAAAATACAGCCTGATTAGGAATTTGGAAACAGAAAAACAACAACGAAATAATAACAAAATAATATGACAATATGTTCCTTGTTTGCAAATTTAACAATATGAAAAACAACCACTAAATTAATGATCAATTGAAGCTCAATTTGGTCTTAAGAGGTTAATTTATAAAATACTAAATTAAGTTTATGGTTTCATACTAATCAATTATGCTTTAAAATACACTTGAAAGCCTAATCATTATTGTTTGCTTGGTAAGAAAACAGATATAACCAAAACAAAGCAATTGTTTCCGAATCATTAACAAATTAACATTAGTTAGTTATTCTACACACAATCAAGTAAAAGGATATCTCTCTCCTTCACCCCAACTAGCTTTTACCTTTAACAGTGCTTAGATGACTCAAACACTCATTATATTAAAATTCTAACAATCAGAAACCATGCAGTACTCCTATCACTGCAATGTCTAAGATCTGTAATACAACACAACATGTGACATAAAATCTTACACTTACTAATCTATGTGATAATTGGAAATGCAATAACAAGAATATATCTGAGATTGTAATGTTATATGAAGATAGTTAAAGAGTAGTAATCAAAGACCTGATCAGACTCAGACTGCAGGCTGTCCCATGGCAATTCAGGACATAACCAAGTACCATGGAAGTAAGAGGCTTCATGATCATGATGATCATGACAATTACCAGTCTCGGTAGACATTTCTCTATCTACCTACCTACCTTCTACACAAACATGACGTCCCTGCACCTCCTGTAGAAACAGTTACAAACTTCAAGAGAAAATTAAAAAAAAAAAAAAAACTAATATTACAAAATAAAAATT
>JANLJB010028239.1:0-10321 GCA_026212285.1 Bursera cuneata
AGAGAATTAAGATAAGAGAATATTGCATTAAATGTTTGAAGGCTCATGAATAATCTGAACCATCGATTTTCATATAATCTAATGATTTATAATTTGTGTTTAAATTTGTGTCTCTTGATCCTGCCCCTATATATATATATATATACTACAGTAGCTCATTAAATCCATTTCTAATTAAAATAAATGTTCTTGATGAAATGATTAATTAAGACATTAATATGGAGAAATTATAGCTAATTTAAGGGATTACAATGAAAAATAGTCAAATTTCATAATTTATAATTCCTATAACCAAAATTTTGAACTGTGGACCGTGGATCATAGATCAATATCGAATTTGGATTGTGAACCATGTACCATGACTCACAGTTTCAAATAGTAGTTCACAGTCTTAGATTTCAGTTAGAAAAATTATACGTTTCGAAAATTTTTTGTTTTTTTTTATTTCAATCCCTCTAAGTTGGCTATTTCTTATAATTTTTTGTATTAATGTTGTAGCAGGTCAAATAGTTTCAAAATTAATGAGAATTGAAAATATATCATTATGATTGTTAGCTTTAAATTATATTTTAAGTGCTTTAACCTATATATCATGATTGTAGTAATAACTTTTATTTATAAGGAGCTATATATATAGATCTCTTATTATTATTGCACGTTGTAGTAATAATTTTCTCCCAAAGTAACCAAACATGAGCCGTTATGACCCATTTACTCTTATATTAAATATACTGGGACGGGGTAAATACATAGACACCCCCGAGGTTTGATCTAAGTAACAATCTTACCCCTGTTATTAATAAAGTAACATAGACACCCCTAGAATTAGAAAACATGGGGTCTTGACCATTAAAAATAGGGSTCTCAATGTTACTTAAAATATCAAAATGGGGGTCTTTATGTTACTCTATGAATAACAGGGGTGAGTTTGTTACTTAGACCAAACCTTGGGGGTGTCTAGTATTTACCCCATACTGGGACTTAAAGGGGGGAATTCCATTTATGGTATTGTAGGTGAAACAACGTGCGTGACAGATTTAATGAATTAAAGGAATGGTAGTTGTTCAATTACATTTAGGTATCGCATACAATGTGATTAGGAAAGGTGCCGACTTTTACGTAACCTAGGAGAGGAGAGGCCCGAGTCAACCGTCCTTCTATTACTCTCTCATGACGGCATGATCAATGCGTTCTGGCTAAGTAGGTGGAAGAGACGACCTAACCCTATATATTCATACAACATCTTTAAATACGTCTAAAGACATTTGAATCCTTACTTCAGTAATGACCAATTAACTTAACTTATATATAGCTAGGCATATACTATCGATTATTGCATGCTCATGAATAATTATATTATATTAATAGAAGCTTGTGTTACATCCAGAGAGTTTGGAAGGAAATTATAATTAGCTTTATATATTGGTTAAAGAGTAACAGGATCGGATCACTACAAAATATGAGATTATCTTCAAATTATAGATAAATTAATTTGGCAAGAATCTCGACCGATTACTGAATTTGAACGTTTAACTGGGTTGTTCATATGAACTTGGAATGAATGACTTTATTTTCCGGAATACTAAATGAGCAAACAGAGAAGCTGCGTCGTCGCTAATGAAATCTGACGAAGCTTAAATACTCGTCATTCATCCACTTGTACTTCTCAATGAAAGGATTTGCAATGGATTTCGGAGGGTAGCGATCTATGCAGTCTTTCCAAACATTGGAATTTTCCAAGTCCCTCATAACCTCCCACACGCAGTTGTTGCACTTGAAACCAGCTCCAAGGCTGATCATCAGGATTCTATCACCTTTCTTCAGCCTCTTCTTGGCCTCCATGTAGCCTAAAACATACCATAGCCCACCGGCAGACGTGTTGCCAAATCGGTGAAGTGTCATTCTAGTTGGCTCAAGATCGTATTCACTCAGCCCTAAACTCTTCCCAATTCCATCAATCACAGCCCTTCCCCCAGGATGCAAGCAGAAGTGCTCAATTCCAGTTTTGAGATTTAAACCTGCTCCGACGCCTTCAAGCTTAGTTGGGCTTTTGGCACTTTTACTCCGACGAGATATCACTACATAGCGAAGTAGCTCTATCAGGGGAAGCACTTTAGGTACTAGCACTCGGAGATTCATGGTAAGAGCTTGAGCAGCAGCCTTTGGTAGGCCTTTTGTGAGGCGAAAACCTCGGTAGCCAAGGTCATCTTCTACTTGTATGCAGCATTTATACGCCTCGTCGTTTGAGCCAACATGGGTTCTCACTGAACAGTTCAACTTCAAGATGGCTTCATGCTTAAGAGCTCTATTATTTGTCAAGAGCATGGAGCAGCCACCAACGCGGAAAAGACAGTTGGAGAGCATCATAGACTTTTCTTTGCCGCAATACCAATTTGGACCAATCGATTCGGTGCTGACAACAACAGCAAGCGCATTCTTATACGTCATGAATAGTTGCTTGACAAGATCGACGGCTACAAGGCTTGCACTGCAGCCCATTCCAGATAAATTGAAAACCTTAACGTCATCCCTCATCGTGTAATGATTCATCACTCGAGATGCCAAAGAGGGAGAGGCTGTGGAGAGTGACACATTCACAACTAGTATGTCAATTGCTGATGGAGAAACTCCAGTCCTAGCAAAGAGGTTGTCGAGAGTGTCAAAGATGATATCATCCATCTCTGAGAGCTCATCCATTAACGAAGGTGAATCTTCTCTGCCCGCCATGACATTTTTGGGGCCACAAGTTTCCTCCCCTATGCCTGAATTGATCATTGTTTTCAAGAGAAACCTGTATTCTTCGATTTCCAGGTTCTTATTCCTCAGAGCTACCCTTCCGCAGGAATCCGTATCAAGTTTCCTGCTCTCATCGGTAGCTTTGTAACACTCATAGGCAAGCATGTAGCAGCACTGGTTTCTCCTTTCAAGAACTAGCCTGAAGAGATAGGAGGTGAAGTAAAAAAGAGAAAACAGGTACAGCACTGCCATGATGAACGCCATTGATCGGAGAGACAAAGATAGAAGCTAGCGAATAAGTTGAGAAATACACAATACAAGAATGACAAGTATCCTGCAAGCTTCTCCATTTATAACCTTCTTTATGACCCACCCAAGCACACTAATATGCCATTATGATTACCTCTAATAAGTCATTGAATGGTAAGTGTATTTATTTAATTTTAAATTTCAGAATGACGCGCTCTGTTACCTTAACTTAACTCATGCATAGATTTTTTATAGTACTCGATAAACTTTCACCTTAGAAGCCCCGGTTCCCCTGCAGTGGTTAGAGATATGAACTTTCTCAACCACTTGTGGTTACAGCCTGTAATGGTACTCATCAAGTGGTCATAGACAAGAATCATTACTGGCCAGCGCACAGCTATAATCCACCGCCGTACTAAAATAATTAATGGAGCAGAGATTCATATCCAGATTTTAAGTTTCGACAAGCTACATGAACCCAGAAGTACAGATTATTACAGTCTACGACGCCAACAGCAGCCCATAGAAAGGCCATAACAACAACCACCAACAAATGCTGGTTTCGATTTGTTCACGAACAGTCGCTAGTACATGTAAATTGTGTACAGTACCTTTGGAACTGGTTTTGACCTTCAGTATATAAAAAGAACTACTTAATCAATAAATTATTTCCCAGAAACTGTGGGCTGGCTGGGTGTGTTTTTTCAAATATATTTAGAGAAAATAATAAATATGATTTGTCTGATTGAGAAACCTTTCCATGAAATTATTTCTAGAACACCATTGATGTCTTTTATCTGCAAACGGTTTCTAGTGTACGAAGTTTGTAAAGAGGGTGAAGGGTGGGTTGTAATTATTGAAGGAAGGTGAAAAGAAGACACGCAATTGACTAATGAATGTGAAACCATTATTGATACCAGTGGGCTATTTCAACAGATTCAGAACAAACCTAAAGCAAAGACCAGCCCTAATAAATACATAGACAAATTGCATCAACACGAGAAAACTTGTGCGCATCCGGTATACCATCAAATAATGAATAGATCTCATCGTCATTTTCTTAAAATTCAAATAACTCTCTCGCAATGGAAAATCCGCTAAGCATCTTCTTCCTCAAGCTTCTCTAATTTTTTTTTTTTTCCCAAAACCTTTCATAATCCTCTTCACCGAGAAAACCCATATTTATTTTCCTTCAACCTATCTGCCGTCACCACTTTTTATTAGTTTTTTTTCCTACAATTATTTTTAAATAATTCAGAAAAAGAAGACTGCCCCTATCTCGCCAAATTCACAACTTTTTTAACCAAAATTTAATGTCAATCAAATTAGGCATTTAACACCGAATTTGATGTTGGAATAGAAGTCTAAAGCGTCAGAAACCAATGAAAAACTTACACTTGGAGTTTGGTAATTCCTTTACCGCACATATACTGTTTCTTTTATTGGTTACTTTATATTAACCTATGCACAACACTTTTTATTATACATAACACAATGCAATCGAGTATTCTCATAACTTTATTACTTATTTTGTGATATAAAATTGGAATATAAATTTTATATCTATAGTATTACTGATTACTATATCATTAACAATTGAAGTGAAATCTAACCATCTTTGTTTCCAATATTTAAAATATACTTCGTTAACAGATGGGCTGAAGTTTTATTATTATTATTATTAAGGTTTACAACTCATAGACTATTACATCGTAATATCATAAATTTTTAAAAAGTTATTAATTTATATGGATAATAATTTTTTTTTAAGATATGCTTTAGATATATAGACCTTAACAAGTAATGTTGGACAAGTCTTTAACCATATCTTAATATTACATTAAATTTTGTAGTTTCTATCCATTTTAAATACTTTGGTGTTGTATAAATTTCAAGATATTTGTTGGAAAAATATTAAAATTTTACAAGTAGTTATTTTTATCTTTTTATGTTTATAATATAAAATTATAAATTATGTAGTTATTTAATTAAAAATATAAAAAAATTAATTAAACTAAAATTCAGGTTAAAGTTTACAAAGTCAAATCCGAAATTTCGGTTACCACGATCTATTTACCGTTAACGGCTTTTGCTAGGAACATAACGAACCCAAACGAATTTTGATTATTCTTTCTGATCCAGCGAGAAGAAGGAAGAATAAGATCAAAACAGAGCATGGGCTCGCTTCCCTACGCTGACGTGGATCACAGCCTGAGGGCATTGGCAGGTCGGGCTGAGGGTTTCGGTCGCTTGGCCATTGGCGGACTCCACGGCCCGCTCTACTGCGTTACCAATTTATCCGGTTCCCTCTCTCTCCCTCTTATACCAGTAATAATTATTCACAAAAATGATTGATTTAGAGGTCATTCTATTGTCTTGGTTAATTTATTTTACTTTTTTCCACTGGGTTGTCAGATTTTTGTTAATTTCCAATTTCATTTCCAATTATGGGTTGGAATTTGTATATGATAACAAATATTTACTTTTTTAGATTCTTATACAAGTGTTTTCAACTTTTTCCATACCTTGTATTAAAATCTTGATGTGGTAGATCAATTGGTCATGTCTGCGTCTGTTTGTAGATGATGGTCCTGGATCACTTCGTGAGGGATGCCGAAAAAAAGAACCATTGTGGATTGTTTTTGAAGTTTCTGGTACCATTCATCTTTCATCCTACTTGAGTGTATCGTCTTATAAGACAATTGATGGCCGGGGCCAAAGGATTAAGCTTACAGGGAAGGGGTTAAGATTGAAGGAATGTGAACATATAATTGTTTGCAATCTAGAGTTTGAAGGTGGTAGAGGACATGATGTTGATGGCATTCAAATAAAGCCGAATTCTAGGCATATATGGATAGACCGATGCAGCCTTCGTGATTATGATGATGGGCTTATTGATATCACCAGAGGAAGCACAGATATCACCGTTTCTAGGTGAGTGTTTCTTAGTCAGTGGTTAATGATACCAAATATCATTTTATTCTGGGTTTTATTCAATTATGGTGACTTTGGTGCAACAGATGTTACTTTACACAACATGACAAGACGATGCTCATTGGTGCAGACCCCTCTCATACTGGTGATAGATGTATCCGGGTGACCATTCACCATTGTTTTTTTGATGGCACAAGCCAAAGACATCCCCGCCTTAGATTTGGGAAGGTTCATCTATACAATAATTACACTAGAAACTGGTCCGTTTATGCAGTTTGCGCAAGTGTAGAATCTCAGGTAAATAATTCTTTGTTTCTTAGCTCAGCATCTGTTTGTTATTGACGCAGAATATTTTAATGGTCTTCATGGCTTCATCGAAATTCTAATTCTAATTTTACTAATTCTAATTTTTTTATATTTTTTTTAATTTTTTTTGGTGTCAGATATACTCCCAATGCAATATATACGAAGCAGGACAGAAGAAAAAGACTTTTGAATACTATACAGAGAAGGTAAAGTGACAATCTTTTACCCTAGTGTTCAAGTTCTGATAAACATTTTAGGCTCTTAAATTTTAACATAGCACAAATTGATAATGGTATGATAGGAGAGTAAAAGACTTGGCATCTGCTTAATAATTCTTCCTGATGGAGTACAGTCATTTTAGCAAAGTTTTCATGTTGCTGTTTCATTCCACCTCCTTATGGAGGATGAGTGGGTCTTCATTATTAATGTGCATAATTGTTGATATCTTTGGCCTCTGCAAGCAAATCTCAAACAAGTGACTAAGCCTATTTAGTGTAAGTACATACCTTCCACATACAATCACTTGCAAGTGATCTTATTCTTGTTGTTGTAATTGAATTGTGTATGTGTACAAGATTCAATAATCATTGTCCATAAGAGAATGCCTCGAATAGGACCACGAAGTTTATTTTCTTTGTACAGAATTTTGGCAATTCCTGGTGTTGACTGGTAAATTACCCAAGTATAATATTCAGAAATAAATCAGTATCTTGGTTTGTTCACATTCATTGCTCCTTATGATTAAGTTTCAGACATGTTTTGTTATGGTTTTTTAGCAACTATATACATTGCACCTTTTATTTAAAGTTTCATTCTTAAAAGAGTATTAGCTGTTTCTATTGAACTATATTTCGTATTGAAGAGAGCAATTTTATCCTGCTGGCACTTGAATTGTTTAAACTGATGCTGTTTGGATGGATCTGTAGGCAGCAGACAAGCTAGAGGCAAAGTCTGGTTTAATAAGATCTGACGGAGACTTGTTCCTGAATGGAGCACAAGCATGCTTATTGACAGGGATAGGGGAAGAAGGTTTGTTCCATCCAAGTGAATATTATCCCACCTGGACAACAGAAGGACCGTCAGATTCTCTTAAAGATATTGTCAAAATTTGTACAGGTTGGCAATCCACTTCTCGTCCAGCGGATCTTCTGTAGTTACTTAGCTTTTCAATATCTTGTCTGTGCATCTCGAATGTGAGATGCCATGCATATGCAAACCTTGCTGTTTTGATTTACTCGGAAAAAAAAAGTTGATTCAATTATGAAATGTTTTAAATTGAACTATCTATCCAGAATATTATCAATGAAGTGTACGCAAACTATTTATTGAATATTATTTGAAAACTTCTAGTTAATACTATTGGCTTATTTTTGGGTTCAAACCTTGACTAGGGGTGTTCACAAGTTCATTGACTTCTAACTTATCCTGATCAGAAATATACATATGGTTAACAGTGATACCAATAACTAGAGATGATATTAGGCAAGGCCAAGCCTGAGCCAGCCTGGCCTGAGCCCGGGCCTAAGATAGGTCAAGCTCAGGACTAGGCTTCAGGCCTGTAGACTGGCCTGATACTGTAGTAATATAATTATTTTTTTTTATTTTTGTAAAATTAAAAATTAATTTAAAAATTTAAAATAGTGAACAGTGACAGGTCTAGTCTAAATAGTGCAGGCTTTGGATTAGGCTCAGACCTTTTTTTTTTTTCAAGGCCTGACCCAGCCTGCCCGGCTTGGGCCGGCCTTTTACCATCTCGACCAATAACTCGTTGGTCTTGGAGAGACTGAGAGAAATGAAAGGAGATTAGTTTAGTTACTAAACTAATTGGATCAATTTCTAATTTCCTTTCTACTCTTAGTGAGCCATGCAAAGAGAAGTGTTGTAGTGCAAAAGTGATTTAAGTTATAATTCTGAACAATTGACAATTGGTTTCTTGTACATCTTGATCAGATGACAGCACTGTTAGAGAAGAAACAACATATATTATAACAGTAATTATACTAGGAATTGAAATAATTATGTACTCATGTACATCAGCTGTAGCTTTAACGGGGTATGCATCCCTGAGAGTTGCATGATGAAGATGATAAAGATGATGAAGAACTACTTAAGATGGGAGTACCATGAAACAGATCTGACAAGTAATTTTCCAAATCATCCGGTCCGAATCTGAGCAACACTTCCAAATTTGCTTCTCCGCTTAACATCACCAAATATGTATCGTGGAATTGTCTGTAAGCTGGTACAAGTTTCTTCGCTATCGAAAGCTTCATTTCATCTCTTAAGTTCCTATCTGGTACAATCCACGATGTCTGCTTCATGTATGCTTCTTCAAAAGCTGCATTGAACCTCATAAAACACTCCTTTGCTGCTTCAGGTGATAAAGCTGCAGAACTTTTCTCCGGCAAAGATGAGAAAACTTTGTTCCAGGCCATGGTTTCATAGTTCAACGCATATTGTTTAAGCTTCTTGGTATGCCTAGATATCCAGTCATTACCAAGAAGGTCCTTGAGTTGAGATGTGCAAACTTTCTGGATGATGAAGTTTAGATTGTTGGCTAGGAAGAGATACGACAAAGATACATCTTTCTTGTGTGCCTCAGCTTTGCAATCAAGTTTGCACAAAAGAACCAGTATGAGCCAAGCTAGTTGGACTGACACTACTGATGTTGAACTGTCCTTGGACGTTAGACTCCCAAGGTAAGATTCTGTAAATGTTGAATTTGTTGGTGGTTGAAAATCAGCGACTATGTCAGAAAGAATCCCACCGTAATCTGCAAGTGAGCATATGTAAGTCATCGCTGATCGGGTCAGTGGGTGAATCCCGCCACCGACAGCTGGAGGTTTTGATGAGTCCTTCTGGACTCCCGACTCAAAGTTTAATAGAATTGTTCGAACAGAGTCGCCAAGCTTGTGCTGTGACGTGAGAGCTTGCAATTTAATGGCTGAAGTTGAGTCAGAGTTGAATATAGATTCTATTTCTGGCCAGAGATCAGTAAGTGCTTCATGAAGATCCATTACCCGGAAAATCTTTTCTTGGGATTTCTTGCCCTTTGCAATGAGTTCAGGAAATCTAAATAAATTCATTGCTCCTTCTTCAATTATATAACGAAAGCAAGACTCTTTGATTGTATTAGAAGCTGAAAACACATGATCACATAAAACTTTTTCTCCACTGAAGAGTGTCTTCACTGCTATATTCACTGCACTCAGCCAGTTCTTGATCATATGTTCAAGCGCTTCCCAACTCATTTTCTGAATTCGAGAAGTCTTAAACCTTTCAATTCCGAGTTGATACAGCCCTTCGTCTACTATTGATTTTCTTATCAGTTTGTAAATCTCTATGCACTCCTTTCCATAACCGGAGCTGATCATACAATCAGCTATTGCCTTCAGATCAGACATTGCATTATGTGAGACTCTCTCCACCTCAGTTATTGTCTCACCAGCTCTTTTCAACTCATCCTCTTCTTCAGAAGCCTCCCCCTCCTCATCATCAGGATTGCTTGACCCATCAGAGGATCGAGCCGAAACCGATTCAGGATCAAACTGATCACAGTGTTTGGACATTATCTGATAAAACTCATGCTCAAGCCTTTTCATGGCAATTTGCATGAGGGTCTGAGCAAGAACAAGCTTATCAGTAGCTGAATTTTCGGAAACTAAAAAATGCATAGCTCGACGCAATTGCATAACAGATTTTAGGAACTCTTTAGCTTCGTTTCTTTTGTGGTGAAAAAGAGAGGTGCCTTTGATGTACGAGGAAGAGTTAAGATCCCATTTGCTTATGAGTGGCTCTGTAATCTGTATGTTCTCCTCCATCATTGACTTGGAGAAAGAGAGTGTAGGGGAGGAAAGAGTAAAAGAGCTTGGACATGAAGAAACAGAAGAGAGGGCCTTGGAAGATGAGAAGAAAAGAGATGTCATTCCTTTTTCTTTTCCAGGCATGAGTTAATGTGAATGTGAATGTGAATCACTCTCTGTCTCTGCAGTGTTGTTGCTCTACTTGTTTCTTATTGTTTGTTACCAGCAGAGAGGCCTTGGTTTCTTGAACCTCCTTTGTGGGTTTTATAGAGACAGAAAGCCGCAAAGTGTGC
>JANLJB010028240.1:0-10324 GCA_026212285.1 Bursera cuneata
TTAAATTAATAGCACTTAAAGTGTAAAAATGATATTTAAACTCATAATAAATGTACACTTTTAAGTACTTATCACATCCTCTATTGACGTTCGTATCGTGTCAGTAAGCTGATGGAACATTTGTTCCAGTGACAATGAAGGAGTGTAAACCTGTGAAGATAACATATGTTGTTAGAAAATCACAATGAGCCAAAAAGTGAAATTATAAATTAACAAGCTTACTGGTGTATGAGTGTGGCAGAATGAGGTCTGAGCTCTGGGGGCTGTATAAAGGGGCTCCGATTGCGGTACGGAGACTTTTGGAGCATCCTCGGTATCATGGAGAGGTAAAGGATGTGGTGGTGGATAAGGTGATGGATGTGGTGGTGGTGGATGAGTTGATGGATTTGGTGGTGGATGAGGTGATGGATGTGCCTTTGGAGAACCTGGAGACATCGATGACATAATCTGACTTGTTGCTTCTGGTAAATGGCGGCCAACTCTCCCATTTACCTTAGCAACCAATTGTTGGTACCACGATATCGCCATCTCTTCATCCGTGGGCTCGAATATCGAGATAAGCTCCAATCCCTACAAATCAATGTAACCCAATTATGGTGAACTTCATCTAGTTTTATGAATTGATATAAGGGACATAATGTAGAAAAATAAATGTTACTGTACCTCATGCAACTTTAAAACATTGGCGTGCACTTCATCGTGAGTAAGAGATTTAACCGTTTGCAATTTCAGAATCCTCGGCACCGCCGGATGGTCAACGGGAGATGAATCATATGCCTTGCTAGAATATGATATTAATTCATAAGCCCAAACCTAAAAGACACCGTAAAGTATAGTCAATAAGTTTTTCCAATGTTTAAATTGCTTGCAAAACATAAAATTTAAGCTGGGAGAGCAACTCACTAGGAAGGCAAACGTGCAACCAAACGTAACATATCTCTCCGCAGCATGCTTCGGTTTCGTACGAAGCCTCTCCTTGTATTTGAGGTACCTACCATCAAGCAACTTTGAGAAGTTTTCAAACAACACGTCATATGCAATTCGACCCCATGGATAAGCGTTGAATGTATCGAGGTCCTCTAGTAGCTTCAACCATTCAGGATTGATGGCCCGTTTCCTACTCTTTGGTAGAACGAACCTCTCCACCATGTATAATAAAGCTATCTTCACTGCGTCCTCATCCGATATATGTTTGAAATTAATTTTATTGACAATCTCCTCCATCTCAGGCACCGCAATTATATTCCCCCCAAAATACTGGTCACGTAGTGTAGTCCCACTCGTTTGCTTCACATGCGGATACTTTCCAAAGTTCAATTCGGTAATAATTCTAAATTCGTAGGGGCTAAATCGGATTGTCTTCCCTGTATAGGTAAAACAAAGTTATGTTAGTACGGTGTTTATTTCGTAGTTACACAATAAAAAAGGAACAATTGTTTTACCTGAAACGAGGAACCACATCTCTCTCGGAAGATTCACAGTGCAAACCTTTCTTAAGAGGATGTTGTGTATCAACTAAATAGGCATTATCAAATCATTGTCGATATTTAGTAGGTGGCCAAAACATGTCGTTCGGAACAACTTGCATTGTTTCCTAGTTAACTTCTCTCTGATGAATTGAAATAGTTTCAACGATGACATATTTGTCACATTAGCAAGGAAAAATTCTTGGGATGGGGTCTTTAGATCAAATGACACATGCGGAGCACCCATGGCCATTGTTTGCAAACATGAACCAATTGAAAGTGTCAAAACAATATAAACAATATCAAATGACAAAAAAAAAAAAAAAATAGATAAACATAATAAACGACACTGACTTCTGGACCGTGGATAGACCACGGTTCGAATGCCCTTTGGAAAATAAACCGTGCCACTAACTATTGAAATTTTCATACCGTGGATGGTTTACATTACAAACTGTGGACGGTTTCACTAAAAACTGTGGAAATCAGTCTCCACAGTTTGTATGGATACCGTCACAGTTAGGGTTCTCTCAGAAATCGTGGAGATTCATGTCCACGGTTTTGAGAGGCGAGAATCACGGCCGCGTTTCAAACCGTGGAAGTAGTTCATGGTTTCTAGTATAACATTAACAGGACGGTTTCCATACAAACCGTGGACATCGATCTCCACGGTTTTCAAGTAAACCGTCCCTGTTAGGTTTATCCCAAAAACTGTGAAACTATTTCACGGTTTGAAATGCGGCTGTGATACCTGCACCTGAAACCGTGTACGGGAATCTCCATGTGAGAACCCTAACCGTTACGATTTACATGAAAACTGTTAAGATCGATTTCTGCCTCAATGACCCACCTTATTCACTGCAATGCCCCAACTTCGGCAACCAAAACCTTCAAAAATCCACAACGACCACCACAACCTATCTTCGGCATCAACCACCGCGACCCATCTTCGGTATCAACCACCAACATGCATTCGACAACCAATACCAAAGCCATAATAAACCAAGAAGAAAATGTTAACGGAGAAATACTCACTGGAGAACAAGAAGAGGATGTGAGATGATGAAAAATGGTAGTTGAGTGGGAGATGAAATGAAGAAGAGAGGTTTGGAAATGTTAGATTCGTGCGTGGCTTTGAAGCGGGAGTGCTATCGTTCTGGTAGTTTGAAATGAGGGAGGAAGCCGAAGAAGCCGATCTGTGCGTGGGTTAAACGAAGACAGGGTTATTTTTGTCTAAATGGATCGGTTACTGTAGCAAATGGCTATTGGTTTGAGAGGGTTTTCGGTGATGGGCTATTCTTCAATTTAGACACCTCTGGGAGGCCATTTTGGCAAATTTCCCTAATTAATTTGACTGTCTTCTAATATTATTATTAGCAAGTTGCTTTTAAATATTAATTTCGGGTGAGTTGTCTAGTTTCGCCCCCCAATTATGAATTTCCTAGCAATTAAATAATTAAAATTAACTTATGTAACCGGAATCTGCCTTGGATATTTGAATCATAATGTGCTAAGACTGTATACTTTTGTTGACAAACTTCATGTGATGTTTCCACGAATTACATGGACCAAAAGAGACATGCATGGCAGCAAATAAGAAAACGACGCTTTCTGTATATTTCAATGAACAATTTGACGTAAACTTTTGTTTTGACGCTTTCTATATCTATGATTCGAGTTGATCACTTCAAATTAAAAAGTACCACATGCGAGTTGTCTCTAATTTTAATAATCTAATCAATTGTATATTTATTTCCTCCGACTTCACGCACAGTGCTGTGCTCTATGTATATATAGATAGATAGAGCATAGATGGATGGACCTAAGCCTTACCACTTTCACAACCAAGCTAGCCTGAAGTTGTTGATCAAGATGTATAACTTCTCTTCTTTCATGAATTCTCTTTTGTACTTGCTACTCATTCCTCTTATTCTTCTTCTGTATTACTTTACCATATTAGCACCTATAAGACGGTCATATGAGGCAAATAACAGAATTACACTTCGTAAGTCTAGAAGCAAACCTCCAGGTATATCAGTTGATGGTGCAGGAACATTTCGTTGGAAAAAGTAGGAAGACAAGAACAGTGAATTTGAAGAAACATTGCAAAGTGTTCGTACAATGTATTGTTTTCATTTATTGTTATTATTTTTCAATAAATTACATGGATGATGCTCAAACATAAAGGTCCAACAAATCTACATCTCTCTCAAGATTTTTGTATTAGAATTATATACAATGACCTTTGCATAATAAATTACGCTTATCTTTTCGATGTTAGGATCACGGAGCATGCGTTTGTATGCAACACAACAAGCCAAACAAGTTAATACGGTAAAGCCAAAACTAATGACTGGCAATTGTAATTCTTTCAGTTCGTATAGTCTCTGTTATTAAAAAAGATTATCTGATTTTGGATCAAACAAGAAGTTTATTCGCAAACACCATAATACTAATAAATCATTTTATTTTCTACAAGGAATAAAACAATAAATTTCACACGTTCATATTTGGAGTACAGAAACAATCCTTTTAGATGGACTTTGAAAGATTATGGAAATAATGTCTAAAAAATAAAAATAAATAAATAATATTTTCAAATCACCAAATAATAGGGGGTTGCATAATTACCTTATTTTTTGCAAAGATGAAATGAAAATGTCTTTTACTTGAGCATAATACAATTTGCTTTTATAGTAATATATCCTTCTTTTTCTAGTTGCAAAATGCTTGACCTGTAAGTGGATAAATACATGTCAACCAAGAGAGGAAACTGCAACCGTGCAAATACGATCACTGTGAAACCACCGAGTATAGCCATTGGAATAAATATTGATGGCCACAGATCGGAAAGAACCATGTAAACGACTGCCCCAAAGGCTAGCAGCATGCTTGCAATAGAAACGAACAGGGTGACAAAGCCAATAATTAACTTCTTTGGTAAGGACTCCAGAAAATCTTCTTCTGAGTAACGTAAAGTGAGGATGCCCAAGAACGTTAGCACTGAAGCAGTGGAAGAAAAGAGAGCAAGCGCATCTGATATGATAAAGACTATGAAAGCTGGTTCGTGCAAAAATAAGGGAATCCCTCCACTATTATTGCCACCTGGTACTGTGAAAGCTGCAGCGAACATTACTGTGATAATGAGTGCTGCTACAACTGTGCACGATGTAGCAGTGTCCTTCATCCATTTTTCACCTTCTTTCACCAGATCCTTGTGTTCTTCGGTAAAAACATCTATAGGCGTATACCCAGCTTCATTCTCCTCTTCGTGAAGTGACGGGTGGACAAAACTTTCCACAGCCTGACACAAGAGTAAGTACAAAGACATGAAAAATCATAAATCTGATTATTTGATCAAATTAGGCTATGTTCATGATGCTACTGAGTAAAGTTTCTTCATTCATTAATGCAGTAAAACAAGATGAGAAAACACACTCATTCCCCAATCTTTCTCAGTCTGCAAAATTTCCTCTTAGCTCACGTGCTCATGCTTTTAAATAGATTGACACTCTACTATTACGAACAACTAAACCAAACCAAGGTCAGGCTTTGTCACTTGACACACAAATACGCATAAACATGAGAAATTATATCAAAAAGAATAAACAGGATAAAGATTATGTGATTCCCATTAATTAGGCTGTACGTCCGAGGTGCCATTACGCTAGAGTTTCTTCTTTATGCAAGCAGATAAAATAATAATAACTTTTTTGTTACTAAAGTCTTTTAGAGCATGCATGGTTAATTGTAGGAAGATCTATCACCTTGAACCACTGCAACTCTCTTTGCATCTGCAATGCTGCGCCACGGACATGACTTGAAGGTCCTAACCGTCCTGCTAAATGCAAGATGTTATTTCGAGATTTGTCTTTATAAGTGGCCAGTGCCACGTTTTTCAGCATTCCCAGTCGATTTATGAGACAAAAAACTTTTTCTTTGCGATGTAAGACTGCAAGCATGAATACGTTACAACTATCTTTGTCAACCAAAAGAAATGAATAGAGATAGGCTTTGAGAACTTCATCAACAAACTCGTAAATCCCCAATGTTGCTGCTGAGTGTATTGACACCTTTAATAACTCCGAGGCTTCACCAAAACTCCAAATCACATCCGCACACATCATTCGAACTATTTCAAGTGCTTGGAAGTGCTCCAATTTTGTGTCATGCACGCGTTTGATTGGAGCTGTATTAAGTCCAAGTCCATATAAAAATAAGGTTCCCTTCAAAGAAACACAACTTAATTAATCAACACAACACAGTATCAATGCTAAATTACCTACACGCATGAGGGTATCCCAGAGCATAATATGCAACTTGTGGCAGAATTCACCTGCGAAATTTAAATATATAACTTTATGAGTCATCTCTGTGGTCTATTTATGGGATAGTGATCTGGAAAAAAAAAAGCAATGAATACATTTGTTAAAGGATTTACATACCAAAACTTGTATATTTTTGTGTGTAGCTTTTTGATCTCTCATCCTTTAGTATCCGACAGGAAGGATAATTATCCAGCTCTTTCACAGGAATATCTGCAAAGACACGCAAGGAGTTCTAAATATCTTATGTTGCAGGTAAAATTAGAGATGTTCGAAGTCTCTGCATATTTGAATTCGTTGGAATTGAAGATGATTGTTCACCAACGTTTGTAGATTAAGCCTTTCCAATATCCAAGTCGAGTCCCACTTGCGAACGCCCGAGGTTTTCTGGCAAGCCTTTCTAAAATGGTTACTCGGTAACTAATGTGATCCCGAGCTAATTTCGGATATTTCTTCAACAAATCAAAGGCCATACCTATGCATGGAAGAGTGACACAATTAGAAGGATGCAATATATATTTATGGGAAAACTATAAAAAATTATGCAAAAATAAATTAAATATCAAGATTGATAATAAATGAAAAGAGACACAAAATTTCTGAGGAGAAAAATACACTAGATCATAAATATATAAAAGTACAAGAGTTTACATACCAAACCAAGAATACCTAATACTAATAGAGTTGTGAAATGAGCCATGCCTTATACCTAAACCTAATACTAATAGAGTCCTAAAATTATTCCTTGTTTCACCACCTCAATTCT
Source organism: Bursera cuneata (assembly GCA_026212285.1). NCBI lineage: Eukaryota > Viridiplantae > Streptophyta > Magnoliopsida > Sapindales > Burseraceae > Bursera > Bursera cuneata. Next base: position 6,558 of record JANLJB010028240.1, read on the forward strand.
GTCATTGTTCTATATTTTTTTCTTCCATGTCTCTTTCCACATTCTTACAAATGTATTTATCAATTATGCTCATCCCTCTCTCACAACTAGATTTAATTTTTAACATCTATATTTATAAATTTATATGGTGATGTTCTATTTCTAATAGGAGTATAACTCTTATTTATTATACAACTATATTTTCCTATTCCTTTTACTTTTCTTACTTCTTATAAAAATCAACTTAAATTAGAAAAGGAACCATAATCCTAACAAAAAATTCAGTGCACTATATACTGTAGTTGTCCAGCATAATCAAGATTGTCAAACCCAAGATGAAAAATTAAGCACTAGACAACATGTGGCAGATTAATATTTTGGGAAAGATAATAATATAATTAAACAAGCGGTACTCCTTTATCTAAGGTTGGAGGTCATAGAATTTTATTAAACATATACAAAGGTGGGTTCTTTACCATATCAACTATCAAATACATAATATACATATCCAACATAGTAACCTAGTGATGGTTTCATACTTTCAACTAAAAACAACCGTCAATTATTTTTTTTTTTTAAATTAAACTTGTCAAATTAATTTTGAAAAAGATTTCTAGTGTTTAGAAACATTCCATGTATTTAACTATCTAATATGGAATTCAAAATTCCCCCACATATGAGACTCTCTCGGTGGATGCCAACGCTGACCCTCCTCATTCCAAACTAGAGATTCTTTACATTGAGAATCGTAATCTAGCTTTGATACCACTTGTAAAGGCTCCACGTGTCTAACCCAAAAAGTTAACATAGTAGCTGGAGTGATCAACCTTTTTAAAAACCCTAAGACTCCCTTTTAACTATCCAATGTGAGGCTCAACAAGAGTATATCTAAGGGTTTATGTAGCCATACCCTGAAATTAATTGAGAGCAAACATTTGTGAATGTAAAAATTAAGAATATTAATTCTTACAAGAGAATTAAAACTCACCCAAGATCTCATAGTCTTATAAATAGTTAAAGACCAAAATATTGCGGTCAGAGTGGATGGAAACTGTATATCTCGCATCTTCCAGTTAGAGAGGATTACAGATGAAGCTATATACATATTTTCAAATAATAACAACATGCTGGCTACTGACATTACAATTGGTATCTAAAAAGCATGATAAGAGTAAAATCCAACAACGTTAGCCTAACAGAATAGTATCGAGCAAGGATTGAATAAAAGGAGATGTGGATAGCTGATAACTATATATAAGAACAAGGACTTTCATGCATACAATACTAATTCAAATCCTTGAATAAAAGGAGATAAATGTTACAAAATCATGCATGTTTAAGGGTATTAACTTACCATAGAGATTTGACCCTATCAAAGATTCAAGCAGAAAACAACCACTACCCCCTTGGAAGTGGCTCATGAGATCCTCATCTGTCACTGATAATAGATATTTAACTGTGTCCTCGTGGCCATACAGTGCTGCTTGGTGAAGAGGAAGAAGTTCAAGAGAATTACTTATGTCTAGCAACTTTTTGTTTTGATTCACAAGGATTTCTGCAGCCTTAGTGTTGCCAACTGTAGCAGCGTTGGACAGAGCTGTGTCTCCACTAATATCTCCTTTTTCTAGTAATTCGGGACTTACCTGCGATGCAAGTTTCTCCAAGAGCTCCAAGGAGTCCTCTGTGCAAGCAATTTTGTGGAAAATAGTCTCCAAATCCTTTGAAATCGTAGTGCTCAAGGCATTTGGATCATTGCTTATGAAATTCTCTACACTTTTCCAATCATTTTGTTGTATAGCTGTGCAGAGAGGCCAATAATAACGAGCAACTTCTAGATTCTCCCCCTCAACATCGTTCATTTCTATTAATATATCTATGCATTTATATGAGAACGCATATCTTAGCGAACAATGAAAAATTATAAAGATGATAGAAAAGAAAAGTGGTGGCAGTATAGTAACATCTTACATTCAATATTTCTGCTGCCCGAGAGAATGAGGTCTGGGATTATCTCTAAGGATCTCAGAGGCTACAATCTTTAAGTTTAGTTGTTGGAAAGAAATGAAAATGTACCTATGCTTTGATCTTTTGATCTTGTCTTTGCTGGTCTTTTGTTCCTCTTGCTCTTCCTTTTCTTTTGTTAGTTAATTTGCTGATCTTCTGTCTTATTTGAAAGATACTACCTTTCTGGTAAAATTTATGTGTGACAAGTTTCACTAGAAAATTTTTATTTTTATTTTTTATTTTTTATCTACTTGTAATTTAATTAAAAACTTAAACCTTCTTGAAATTGACAAACATTATTAGAATGAGTCAGACCTAATAGAGATCAAAAGACCTCTCAATTGAAAGGAAAAAACAAGGGGATAAATTATTTTAATTTAAGGGCAGTATTTATTATATTGGTACTTTTTTTATATATAGCACGTTAACATATGTGTCTTATTTAATTAAACAAAGACTGTGAAGTCACATATTCCCACAAATTAATTTGCTCCAGAAATCACGATTCCCATGAGCACTTCATTGGAAAACGAAACATATAATATGAGGCTGGAAAAATGTGTCGATGGAATCTCTGCAACCGACAAGTTATATTCATTTTTGATTAACTTGATTTAAGAAAAAAAATTATAAACCTATGCAAACAGACGTTACAAACCATGTCCATTCCCAGAAATATTATGAAAAGCTAGCTAGTTGTTTGAGTCAATAACTGATTTTCTGCTATAGAGTTAGCTGTTACACCATGGCATTTCATTATCGTATATTACACGGCCAGATCATATGAATGCAATAAAATTATATTAACAAAAAGAAAGACTTTGCACTAAGCCTTGATATAATAAAATTTGCGTATCTGAATCTCTAAATAACTAATCGGAGATGATCTTTTAGTTGACTTAAACGAATTTTTAACACGAAACACCCCTAGGTCTATTTCACATAAGATATTTAATTCATCTAATTTTACCTCAATTTTTAAATATATGATGATGATATGTGTTTTTTAATATTAATAAAAAATTAAAATTTGATTCTATTCTCATTCATCATATAATAAATAGTGGTTAATTTTTTTAATTCTAATTCCTTATTGTTAATGTCATGTTTTTGTATTAGCAAATTTCGTGTCAATTTCGTGTGTCCAATGTTAGTTGTGTTAGAGTTGTAAAGTGGGTGTATTTGGTTAAGATGAAGATTAAGATCAAGTGTAGAAATTCCTACAAAATCTGCAGTCTCAGATTTTCTCAAATCTGACTTATCTAGAGATCTTTGTTTCGTATTTCCACCGTTCAGAATGAAGTTCTATGTGTCTTGAATGTTATATTCAAATTTCAGCTTAATCCAAAGGTAAAATTGTGAAACTGTGCAAACCAAAGTGCTTCTGCCTGATTTCACTTGATAACCACATGAGCGAGCTCGAGCGAGATTGACCAAAATGCTATTGCCTAATTTCGCTTGATAACAGCTTGATGATTGTTTGAGCAAGAATTGTCAGATTTATGCAATCCGAGATGATTATGCTCACTAACCGCTCGACCGTCGCTCGAGTGAGATTGCTTGGGATATAAAAACTTGCTTTTCTTTTTCTAAAACTAGGGTAGAACAACACGAAACTTTTAGAGGCTTTTGGGCAACTTTTGGAAAGGGTTTTATAGCTTTTTGTGTAACATTTCACATCGCTTGGGAAGGAGGATAGGCCAATGAGGACGTTGGGCCTAAAAGGAGGGGTGAATGTGACATCCCACATCGTTTGGGAATGATAAGTTTGGATAAGTTAAATA